>JANKHO010000851.1:0-14849 GCA_027627235.1 Agrocybe chaxingu | reverse complement strand
CTGGAATGCCACCAAAGTCCCCGGGGTACCTTGATTACACGGGCTGCAGTTCCACGGCGTGTAAGTCCCAGGTGGTTTCAGCGCTATGGCGTCGTTGGGATAGTCGTACGGTGCACGCGGGGCAGGTGGGGCCCGCGCCCGGCTGTCCTCAATCGTGATGGTATGCCCTGCATCGTTATCACCGATGAAGGCTCCTCCAGAGTACAGGGTTCCCGTTGCAGTCAAAGAAGTACCGACCGGGCGAGTATTGACGAGTTTGATAATGTACTGATGGCACATCCCTGGATATGGCCTTTTGACATTACGGGGCCTTGACCATATCGAACGGTTGTCGCCTTTGACGCGGTACAGTGCGGCTACGGCGCTCTGAAGACCCGACTGATAGTTTTGCTCCTGGGTAGGGACACCAGCTGTGACTGCTCCATTCGCCCTACCGCCTTCCAGTGCTTGGTTGAACGGAAACTCGTCGCAAGACACCTATCGCATGTTCAGTGGAAAAGAAAAAGCATCGCTCGACAGCGACATACCTTCCAGTACGCAGGATCGTGTTGAGTCCTATCACATCCTCCAGATCGCAATGCTGCCCGTCGTGGCGCATCACAAATACCATTCCTTCGCTTGCCGGTTCCAAAAGAATCGTAGGTCAAGATCATTTCGTCATTCGCGAGGAGTCCTGAGCTGCGAATATTGGCGCAGATGTCGGGCAAATAGTCACAATAGTACGTGAGGATAGGAAGAGGAGAGGGAATGTCGGTGTCGCCTTTGCAATCATCCTTCGACGGCGCTGGAGGGGCGCGATGTTGTAGGAGAGTGGAGTTCACGCTGCGTTTGACAATAGAAAGTGATCGGCGTGTTGGTGGGGAACCTCCGTCGAGATTCAGATCAACGGCGACGCGGTCAGTCCCGTTGGTGATATAGACCGGGGGTGGCACGTTACGAGGAAGCAAGTCGTCTGCGATAGACGACGATTGCACCAAAGCTGAACGATCACCGTGCGTCAGGGATAAGGTAGCGAAGTTGGGCTTTGGGCCAGCACTAGTGCTGCTGACAGCGAACGACGCGCTATCAGCCTCTGGCGGCTCCTGGGGACCATCGTCGTAGCCACAAAGAGACGAGTCTGCGTACGGACAGGGCCCGTTAGGAACAGGGTCCCACGCATCCTCGTTCTCATCGCGAACAGGGCTTAATGGGTCCCGAATCGGAGGACTGCCTGGCGTAGTGACGAGTACTTCGGAGGAGAATCGCAGCCAGTCGTTGAGGTTGGTGTAAGGGATTCTGCCGTTCACGCAATTCGTCCCAGAACAGAACTAGCAAAGAAAGGGCCATTGAGTAAAGTCGAAAGAGGAAGACGATACGTTCTCTTACCCCAGTCCAGTTGGCGATCTCAGCCCACCACGCAAGTACAGCGTCGCCAGAGGTAGGCCAATCCATAGCTAATGTAGCTTGAATGGTGTTGTAGAAGTAATTCACGAAATCAGCTGAGAGATATGTCAGCCGAACTGTAGTAGGCATTGAGAGACTGCTTACTCCATGTAACCGGACAGCCATTGGGGTCGAAAGCGCAGGAGCCAACCATTGGTGCATAAACCTAGAGAAAGAACAATCAGAATCATGAGGTTGAATCGACAAAGAATGAACCTTGTTGTAGTCGAGGCTGTTCATATTAGGAAGGGTCATGCAAGTACCCGCACAACATGCAGCATCTAACACAGCGGCAGACTGTCCAATCGCCTTTGTCAGATGTACATGCACGAGAAAGGCTCGAAAGCGACTTACGCCAGCACAAGTTGCACCTGTGAAGCATTCCGGAACAGACCAAAAATTGTTCGACGCGACCTGCCATGAAGATCAGCATTGGTTCATAATAGCGATAAAGATGACTTGCCTGTCCGCTTGCAATTTTGTTCACGCAGAGTGCAACAAGCGTCGTGCATGAGCTCTCTGGTGATGAGATACATGTCCCGTTGGCGGCGACAGCAGGTCGGGCCGATTGAAGTATGCCCAGAAAGACAATGGAGAGATAGCTAGAGGCCTTCATTTCGGCAGGCAGCCTGAAGCGCACTAGATGGCGATGCCTGCTTTTATGCTGCTAATATGTCCATCTCAGTCTCGATGCGGTAGATGTTAAGCGAAACTGCGATTCGGGTACAGCTGGTAAACGCCAAGCTTGTCTGCACACGACGACATGGAGATGTGGGCGAAGGGAGACAGCGGACGCACCATATAGCCGCCGTTCATTTCTTGATCTCCGGACAGGACGGTTCTTCTCAAGACCTTTGAGAGCTGCCAATCGAAGGTCAGGATGCAAAGCCCACCCTCAATTACATGGCAATTTCGTTGGTCCTGAAGATCGGTCGTCAGAACCTTCATATGCTGTTTCAGAAGCATCTGAATGTTTAAACGCGCGCGACGTGGTATTGGCGTTGAATCGCCCGCGAATGTTTCTTGGGTACTGGTGTTTCAGCAGAAGGTCACAATGGTCAATATCGGTGGTAAGCCTCCTGCATTGAGCGTCTCTCGTAGCGATCTTCCGAGCCACACATGTGATTGACAGGGACTGGATTCCCAGCGCCAACACATTTTGTCCGCTAGCATCGCAGTCCTTTTCGGAATGAAAGAGTCAGGAGGCATTAGGAGGTGCGAGAAAGATGCGAAAGCGAAATAAGCGACGAGAAAGAGGAGGAACACAGATTCGGAACGTAACGGTTCACCAGTCCCCTCTAGCCGCAAGGCTCTGACTGGCCACAATCCGCGACCCAGGCATTCCACGTTGCACTCATATGGGAGAGCGAGGGCTGGTAAGCTGCACCGCTGGAGAACAGAGGTAATACACCTCGAAGGAATTCGAAAGAGTGAGTTGAAATTTTGCTGTTCGAACTATTGTGGTTGAATGTTGTTTTCCCACGGCAAAAATTGACACACCGAGCCTTCATAATACAGCACTTTCCTCAGAGCCGCCGTTTTACATAACCTACAGCCAGTTCGACCATGGGAGGAATCGGTAAAAAATATAGGTAGGTGATACATATCTTAAACCCGAAACCAGACACCCAACTCCTTACCCATAGCATTTTTCGAGTAACATACGTCACCACCTCCTTCACAAGTTGGTGCCGGAACCGCGATTGATACAAAGTGGATGGGCTCTAGTTCTCGTCGCAGGACGAGCCAAAGCAACCAACTTTCTTCGGAAAGTTGGAAGGATGTTGTTTAGGATGTGAAGGTAAGGTTTAGGGCTAAATCATATGCTGCCCGTTTCGTATTCATGCCAAAATGCGCCTAGCAGGCGTACACCTGAGCTACGAAGTTTCCCAAGACAAGCCTTGGAAGCGTATCCTTTGCTTTTGCGATTGTCTAGACCCCAGTGATTCAAGGATTGCATCAGAGACCTCGTTCTTCGCTGTTTCGAGTACCTCTGGAAGGGTTGTTCGATATCAGGTGGGCATTCTCTATTCGATACTGCCCATCTTGTTTGACTATTCGGGATGCTGAACACTGCGTGGTATGTTCGGCGCCAGAATAATGATCCGTCGACAGGCTGAAGGCGTTAGCGTTAGGTGATTCCTTTCCTCCGACTGTGAAATTCCTTTCCTCCGACTGTGAATTTGTGATCATCATGAAGATCCGTCTTCCATCCTCCGCGGATCATCTTCCGATATGTGGCTGCAGGTCCTCAATTTGTGGTAAATGTCCTGACGGGAGTGCACTAAGAGCGCATATACGTATTGATATCGTGTCTTGCTCCGTAAACGTCGGCCAACGTCCGGGGCCACACAAGTCGACTCCAGAATGATTGATTTTGTTATTTCGACGACGGAGTATGTTGTCCGGGACTCACGGCGTATCAAAGCCGACCCGCTTGCCATCCTTTCGCCCTGGAAGAAGAGATGCAGTTCTGGTATATTCTCGATGTTTCGTATTTTTTGAGCACCCATCTTGTGCTAGTGCCTGAAAGCAGGTTGGCCTTAAAGGAGGTAATTTAGGCCGAATAAATACGATGTTCTCAAACAGTAAATATTCTAGGGCTTACGTCCTAGCCAAAAGCACTGCGCACAACGCGAGGCATGACATAGTTGGCTGAGAAGAAACCGCGTTCCAAAAGATGTTACATCCGGCCCCCTAGTAAATTCACGCAACGGTGAAATTCGCCCACGTAGAGGCTGTGTCCTACGTCGACGAAGTTCCTTTACCCATCCTAGGCACAAACGGCATTCGCTCTCGACGTCCACCGAAAATGGAGGAGTGAGTAAACCCCGCCTCTCCTCTTTCACCTGCCTTTCTTAGATCCAGGATAAGATGAGATCCATATAGTAATTATCAGTCGGTGGGTATACTTGCAGGGACGTGAAATGACGAACCGCTACCGAATATACCGCAATGGACCACCTGTAAATAAATATCTCGATGCTTAGTCCTGGATGACGAAGGTACGGACATGGATGGACCCAAGGTTGCACAGGCGCCGCCAATTCAGCGCTTTTTGGTACGATTAATGCGGTAGAGACGACTGGGATTGCTGGATGGAGAGTCGAGAAGTCAATGCGATGGCAGAACCAGACTTTTGAGCGGGCCTCACAAGAAAAAAAGGACATTTGCCAACCGGAATAAATGAAAGTTCGCGGTACTTGTACGAACACTCACAGGAGGAGGTACAGGGCACCATCTCGCACAAAGATCAGGTAAATTGGAGAGAATTTCTTCACTTCTTCACTAGTGAGAACTGCAAGCGCCCGGTCTCATCTCTGAAGGATTGGCTGAATTTGACAAGAGTCAAGATGATGAATATGAGTGAATTGTGGACGTTAGCTCTAGGATAAACTCGAGATGTGGGGACCGGGATAACTGCATCAAAAGGTAAAGGATGTCACCACTGTGGGAAGCGTTGGCGGTTTTTAAAACTGCATCGGCCGAAACTGCCCAGGAATGGCGGTTCCTTTAACCGTTTGAGGAAATGTAAAATTAAATGTGTCTAAAAATAGCTAAATAACTGCCAATCGGGAGTTAAATTCTCCGTTGTAGTGACATTGTGACACTATCACAATGTCACTACATATCCGTGGCCCCATCGTACAACGCCATCTCCCTCGACCAACGTCTTCCAGCGCCCCATCACACACCCGGAACAGCGTCGATCTCGTCTTCAACGGTGCTGTACGCTGCCAGCTCTAGACGACGATCATGGTTAAGTAATCCATGCGACTCGAATAATAGGCCCATACTTACCCTATATTCGTAGAAGGCCACGTCTCCGAGTGGGAGGAGACTTACGAGTGGTATCCACTGATCCAACGCGTCGAGCGGCGCTGTGTCATCATCCAGATGGTCTATCTCTGTGCCTGCCTTCAATCCTCCCTCATGAAGCAGCTGTCTAATCCGGGGTTGCATGTCAGTATCCTGCACAATTGGCAGACGGCACCTTACCGTTGTGCATGGCTCCACATCTGACGGGCCTGTTCTCAGCATAGAGGCGCAAACAAGTCAACCTGGAACACGATGAGATGAAGACAACAGGGTCAGGAACATGGCACAACTCACCTACAGACACTTGTCATCCCCTCGCGACGTCTCTCGAAGGCCTGGCACGACAAGCGTGAGCCCACGGTGCCAAAGATCAAAAATGTATTACTTACCTGTTGCCGTCGTGTGCATCCCTCCCTCCCTCCATACCAACAGCCAACCACACCACACCACACCATGGTCCTAGGATCTTGCACAAATGGAATCTGTCGAGTTCCATGGGGTTGAGTTGAGGCTGAGGACGGCGGCGAGGGTGGCTGACAACTACTGCACGACGAGTGGGCCACGGAGACACAGCAGCGAGCGCGCTTCTCATGTCACTCGGGCGCCGTTGTCTGGCAACGCTCGCGTCCTCCCTTTTCTGTTGTCCCGTGCCAGAATGTCTGCGAGAACGTGGAGAGTTAGGATCAGCGACGCAGTAGGAAAGATGAGGAGAGGGCCAGTAGGTGCGTGGACGTACCAGCATAGATTCCCACTTGATGTTTGCCGTTGACCAAGCAGACTTTGAATGGAAGACCAACATAGGCTCAAAATAAAATGGGTCTCTTTGGAGATCGCTAACGCACCTGCTGTCCTGCAATTTGGGTTCACACTGTGATTGATATACCGGGTCGCGTTGCCTGCGTTTGCTCTGTCGACCGAGAAAGTTGGGTTGAGCTTGAAGATGTATGAGCATCTGTATTTCTCAAAATATTCAACAGGAGAGGCATGGTCATAGGATAGTGCTATTGAACTGCATTCAACTTTTTTACAACACAGATTGACAAAGAAGAATCCTTACGTTCCCAGACACAATCTCACTCGCATCTGCAGCCATTGCCAGAGTCGTAATTGCCTGTTCCTAGACATAACTTCGGACCTGCGCCTAGTCTCCATCTGGGTTGAGGAGTTTGAGGAGCCGCTCGACGATTGGGTCGAGATATGGTTTCTCGCTCGACACCTCTGCAGAAGCCGATTAGCACGGCAGTGGCATCTGCGCGTACTCTACAAATGCAGAATGTTTACGACGTTAGATCAGAGAATTTTTGAAAGATGAATGCCCAAACCTTGGTTCAGGATCCTCTAATGTCGGTATTGTACTGCGAATAATTTTTGGTGGAATTTCTGACATTCTTGTTAATGTTTTGTGGCTGGCGAGGGGTGTTGGGGAAGGTGGCGGGCCTGGAAGTGGCGGAGACACGTTGGGCATTAGCTTGGGGTGCTGATTGGGTGCTGATAGATGCGAATTGCCAAGACAGGCTGAGTGACCCCACAAGGATGGTGTGCGAGCTCTGAGCTCAAAGGAGAGAGCAGGCAGGATGTGGCTGCATGACAAGTGCAAGGGGTGATGCAGGGTGATGGGCGTTGAAGAGGGCAGGCAAGGGTTAGCGCGAGGGTGGAGGTGAAGACTCCGAGTCGACAGACTTAGAGAGTTTCACCTGCCATTGTTTGGCATCGGTGTGTTTGTTCCAATAGGCGTCAACAATCTGGGAAAAGACCAGAATTTGTTTGGACGCCTATTGGAACAAACACGGCGATGCCAAGCAGCTCGCGGACATGTGATGAGACGCGTCTCCCACTGACTTACATCTTCGTCTCCTACCTCCATGTTCTCCACACGATCTGGCCCAATCTCCCATCTGCAGGCGCAGATGGTCTCATACTAGTCTAAACTCCCCACATATCAGGTCTACAAGGGCTCTGTATGCTCTGATCATCTCGATCCGGAATCTGATAGTCCGATCGCGGCATGGCCTTGGGAGAGTTTGCATTGTAAGTCTCCATCCTGCAGAATATATGCGCTCTATTTCACTTATAACTGCCTAGCCACAGCTTGTCCCCCCTTTCATACGTGCCGCGTGTCTCCGTGGTGCTTCGCAGGCATCATAATCTGGGGTGAACGTGGAGTAAGGTGAGCCGAAGCCTCAGGCTTTGGCTCAGGAAGGCAAGCTTAAATTTGCCTCCCCCTGCACTCTCACTCACATACGTGACCAAGAGTCTCTGCCGGCCCCTCATGGAGTCTGGGCCAAACAGTGTTCGTGCGTGATCTTGTCTACGCCCGTCGTCCGTCCTCTTCTCGTGTGCCAGCATCGTGAAGACCATGCACAAGTGGAAGCTGTGAGTGATAGCAAAACATATGCTCCAGGTCAATTGTACTTACCTGTCCAGCTCATTAGGAAGAACAGGGGTATAGACGTCGAGCTGTGCCTTTGGCTCGCACGGCTGAGGTACGTACATACTCTGCTCTGCATTCTCCCCCTTCTACTGTGCTAATGACATCCTGGTCATATGATGACAATGACGTGGCGACCATGTATGTTCTGTTTTCTTGGTGTGACCGTGTACTCTACAACAGGTGTGATTCTTTCTATGCTGAATTCACACTCATTCATATCATCTAAGCCACAAACACCAATGAAACAGTGGTCCAGCATATAAACACTCACATCTGCCCTCTCAGACTCAACAACGACACAGTTGGCGCACATGCGAAGACGGGGGAGAATTCGTGATTACAGCCAGCGTACGTGCCTTTATTGTATTCAAATGAGGAAGTATTGATGAAACCTACAGAGGAAGATGGAGAAGGGAGACAGAAGAACACAGCGCACGTGATGAAGCAGGCGAGGGGTACTGACTTCGTACATCAACTGTCTTTCATTGTCATTCTAGCTAATTTAGTCATGACTCTGCCAGGATGAGCTGGGCAAAGCTGAGGGCCTTCCTTGCAAGGAGGCCCAGGGCTTTGACTCTGGAAGATTAAGATAGTACGTAGCCCCCCTGAACCCTACATATGTATGTTCGTACTTGTAGGCTCTAGAGTTGCTGTTGTAGTCGTAGTGGTGAATATACACTGTTTCCCAATCCTGAATATGGACACCTGGAGCCTGATCATGAGCTAAAATATCTGCCTCGAACACATCTCAATGGACTGCAAAAAGCAGCTCAGAAAGCTGACAATATGGTGCCATTTACAGCTCATTGAGCCGACTATAGGTGGTTCATCTGACCGACTTGGGGGCAGTCATATAGACCGACTTCAGACAGTTTATTCTGATGTATCCTAGGGCAGCTCAAAAAAATGTAACGACTTTCTGCAGCGCAATGGTTTCGGTGGTTAGCATGTCAGCATGTCTTTCTTGTTTTCTGCCTTCCCGTCTTCGCCATTCATGTTTCTATCCTTCTTTCCGCTCGGTCTTATGGATTCCGTCCCTTCAATCACTCCGACTCGTGGCCACTATGGAGCGATGTTCATCGAATCCGAAGGAACCAGACCTGGAGACCCTGCAACTCCTTAGTCACAGGTCGAAGTGCCCTTGTGGGCTCTCGGCATTGACAAGGAGTTTGAGAATGTGTGTTGGGCTCTGTTCCTTCGTGTTTGCCTGCTCCCATCACGGAATTCCACACATCTGCTCATTACCTTTCGTTTTGCCCTGAATGCGCACAAATACACCTGGACGGCTTCTTCTCTCGCTTCATTCTCCAGCCCCACCTTCCCCACACGAAACCCGTCGAACGGAGGAGACAAGAGCTGGTCGCTTTACGTCTCTCCAGACAGAACACCACGCACATTGGTTGAGTGTTAGTGGTTACAGCTGGATAACCTAGACCAAATATAGCTGGCCTTTTCTCCTCTATCATTCATCGCTGTGGTTTGGGACGCTACGATGTAACTCAGAGTCAAATAGATGCTATAACTTGCGCCTACATTCGCCATTAGTCGTAGGTACCACGCTCGGCTCGTTCATCAACCCCTTGAACGAGTTCTTTCTTTTACAGGCGTTTGCATAATCGTGTTCAGGTGGCATGCACGAGAAAATTCTCTTTCATCAGCAAATCCTGATTTTGAGGGCCAAAATGGCCTCAATTTTAGCATTACAGTGTGTTATGGCGCGTTACATAGCACTACGTAACATGACATAGCGCTGTAATGCATCTTCTTGTCTATCGAGACAGCCCCCCCAATTATGGAGTGCTACGTACCCTNGTATAGCACTCATAACGCAATCAGGAATTGCTGATGTATGGAAACACTGGCAAATTTTGCTGGACACCTTCTTCTTTCACAAATGCCATACTCTGGACTCCTCCAGGTGGTGTCGGAGGGGTGACAGGAGGGGGTGGTGGTGGCGGAAGGAGAGAGGCAGGTGGTGCTAGGTGGGCAAGCGGGCAGGACACACAACGAGTGCGAACGACGCCGAACCTCCATGTCCGGCACGGCATCGTTTGGCATCCTTGAAGGCTGTTGGTAGGGGTGAGAGGCAGAGGGTGAGGAGGGCGAGCAGGTGGTCATGGGGTGAGAGGGGCAGATGGCAGTGGCTGAACGATTACTACAATAGCCAGTAAAAATGTAGTGAACTATTGAGAATGTAGCTATGCCATCAATGTAATACTTACTGTGGGAAAAAAAGCATGGATGACCATAACATGGGAAAGTAAAATGATCTCTGCGACCTGGGCTGAAAGAACGAGTCTTACTTACATAAGAACTCATAATCGTCTGTGTTTTCTTTTGCGCGTTCCTTGTTGGGACCCTTTCCTTTGCCAGACTGGTGCCACTCGCCAAAAAGAATCTTGCCCTGTGATCGAGAGAATAGATAAGATATGGCCTTATCACAATCTTTTCCCACTGCTTTCTTATTTTAGAGCGAAACGAAAACGTAGGCCCTGATAAGATTGCAGGCTTATCATCCTCACTTCACTTATCGCAGTGAACCAATATACAAAAGTGAACAGAGGACTACATAGGTATATTAAGAAGGCCACGGAAGGCACGAGAGCAGTCAACAACAGAGGATTCCCATTTCACATGAGTTCACCCTTTCTTCAAGGCCAGCGCCCAGAAAAATAAAGCCGCGACGACACTGACAATGCCATTCAGGCCTGGGAGCCTCAGGCATTCCCAATCGTCACCTTCGCACTCCTTCTCCAACTTGTCTTCATCCGAAAGACGCCAATCTGGCTGAAGAGACGTCCACCACTCCACGAACTGCACCTCGTATGTCTTGACATCTGTTCCCTTAGGTCAGAATGAGGGCATTCTCGCACGTTGAATCCAGTCACGGATGGCTGTGGGGCGAGATCAGACACCCAAATTGCAGACATGAGTGAACTGCTCTTGAACCTCGAAAGCATACCAGAGGCAGATGATCTCTGCCCACTTCTCTTCCAAGTCCTCAGATTGGAACAATGTGTGGGATTGATTGAAGTACTTGGGTGCATTGGCTGGGGCTACAAGCAGAATGTCTGGCTCAGGTGCCCGTCCCTTCTTCATTGTTGAGCGTTCTCGAGGCTTTCCAGCCTTCTTGGATGATGTTGCCTCATTCAAGTGCTTCTCCCACCTTGTGCGGGGTGTTTGGAAGCCCTCCTGCTCGCAATGACTTTGGAGGTAGGTCTCTTCAAACGCTTGCATCCAGGCGCTGCCTCCCCCTCGTTGTCAGCAGTAGCATCTTGATTGCGCTTTGAGCGCTGGGGTGTGTTTGCGGGGGCCATTTCTTCTTCCTCAGCTGGGGCATCTCGATTCTGCCTTGTACGTCAGTGTGTGGTATCAGGTTCAGGAGTCGGTGGTTGGCTAGGAGCATGGGAATGGGAATGAACAGACGCCGCTGGGACAGCAGCAGGCAGTGCTGCAGGATGAGGAATGCTAGTAGCAGGAGGCGCAATGGTGATAGGCTGGGCTTCAACAGACAGCATGGGAGCAGGGGCTGGCATGACAGCAGTGGGGGCAGCTAGCAAAGCAGATGGGATTGGAGGCGCTACATGGGGTGGTAGGGGAGTGAGGCTGCAATCGTTGTTGGGGAAGGTGGTTCAGAAGGTGGAGGGGGATGGGGCACAAGATGGGGGGCAGGATTGGGCTGCAGACAGGGGGATGACATGGAGGAGGCTTGTCGAAAGGTGCAGGAGGCGCTGGAGACGCTGGAGACAGTCCCTTCTCTGAGACAGATGGGCCTGAGCTTCCTTGAAGAGTGACCGAATCCACAGTTGCGCCATCTGCATCGAGATCCATAGTCTCCAAGGGTTCGAAACCCTCCTCCTTTGGCAATGCGCAGGCATGACACTCTTCAGGACCTGCTGAAGAGTCAGACGATGTATAATAATCAATAAAATACGACGTACTATAGCACTGTTGCAGGAAGGATCCAAAGATAGGGACTATGTACTCCTTGTAACGGGCACGCTCTGTGTGGCCGAAATTCATCTTGACGTCACCCTTTGTCGTCCCAGAGTGCACACTTCAGGCAGAGTGGATTGAGACAAGAAAAATATATAGAAGACAACCTCCTTACCTGATAATGTTGAGCCTCCCATCATGGGTGGGCTCAGGGCTGCCTGCAAGGAATGAAGTTTTCATGCCAGTCGCCTCAGAAACAAGGTTGAGGATGGGCTGCATGAAGCGAATGACGCCTTGGATACATCTTCAACATAATGAGCATGGAAGATGTGATGATGAAGCGCAGGCACTCACTTCTGGCGATCTGCAGGGGCCGTGGATGGGGGGGATTTGAGATCGCGCTCCCACTTCTTCACAGTAGCATCGTGCTCCTCCTTTGCCTGCTGCACCCATTGAGACTTCTCCTCCTCCGAGAGTGCAGAAAATAAGTCCTTTGCAACCTTCTCTCGCAGCGCTGGGATTTGCTTTGGGGCAATTGGTACAGCGATAACCCTTTGTTTAAGTGCTTCCTCAAGTTCGGTCCAATGAGTTCTGCGCCAAATATTGGCAGGGGTCTTGAGCTGCGGACGCTTGACTCCTGTCCCTGTGAGTTTGTGGAGAAGAATCCGGTACGGATTGTTGAGGCCAGAGTCGTTGGGGTCTATGTCGTGGTCCTTCATGTATTGGTAGGCAAACCACCGCTTGATTTGCTACCTTGTCTGTCAGTCACGTCTTTGACACCAAATAAACCAAAACTTACCACTTTTCGAAACCTCAGGACCTTCTGGTGCTCAACATAGGTCTTCATCGCTGCCGCGTATTCGTCTTTCCCCAAAACCTCCTCATTGGGCACTGGGTACTCTTCATTGGCTGCGGCGTCATCTACGGCTGCCATGTGGGCTTCTGACGGTTCCTCATCATGCAGCAACAGGACGGGATATCATTTGAAGTACCGACATTGGATGAGGGCCAAGGCGTCAGCAGCGTATCCGCCTTCCACGCCTGCGCTGTACAAGGGCTTTGTAGATATCAAGAACTCTCGACGTGACCCTTTGAATGCGCCAGGGTTGACCATGGAGATCTGGAGGCAGAAGGTGAGCAGCGTTCGTAACTTTCATCAAGAAAGTGCGCTCACCTGACTTTGCTTTGCGCAAGACGTGTAAAATGGGTATTCGAATAGGGAGAGGGGCTGCATTCACGCTGCAGTTATGATATATGGGGCCTTCCCTGCAAACGCAATGACATATTTAGACCTGAATTCTCAAATCTCGATCTCCACCAACCCCTGAGCCAGTTCATCAACCCAAATGCCCAAACAACTTTCAACATTCCGATCTCCTACAACATGCCAGCTCTCTTTACACACGCACGGTGACATCAAGACTACAGAGGACCCAACAATTTGGCCCGCCTTCCCACATAAAAGCACCAATCACCATCACCTTGATTCCACAAACGAAATGCAGAAGAAGCTCCCACCTAGTGATCTCCCTCCTAGCGATCTCCCTCCTAGTGATCCTCCTACTCCAAGCCCTCCTACGCCGGAGCCTGAGAGTCCTCCCTCCTACATATGGTCACCCGCCCTGGACAGCCCCGCTGAGGATGCCAATGAGTTTGTTCAAGACGGTGCGATGACCCGTTCGAAATTCATAAGTTCACAATTCATTTGCTGTATGAGTCCATACTGACCTCCATCGCTTCGGATAGCCCAGCCTCTTCCCTACGTGGAGAATGGCAATGGCAATGCTGTAAGGACTCCCCGCCCTCGAGGTATGCCAGCTCCTTGAATTCTCTCTTCCACTGGTGTTCCTGACATGTTAATACTTCCACAGTGTCCTCTTTCACGTCAGCCATTCTTGTTGCCCTCTGACTTGCCAGTCTCGATGGCTACTCCATGAGCCCTCCTCCTTGCGGCCAAGGTGGCACAGCCAACGCCATGCATGCTGGTGTTGGCACGACACCCATTGCGACCCCCAGTATCCCAGCACCCGTCAATAACACCGAAAGCCTTGCGCCTGCAGCGCATGGTGTCAGTGTGGATGGGGTTGCGAACCCTAACATCTCAAGTATCTGGCCCCTGCTTCCACGCGAATTCAATCGAGAAATCTACCCGCCTCGTCATCATAAGCAACAGTTTTACGTCGTCTGTCACGGCCAGGTCATCGGTATTTTTGATTCATGGTGAGTTCGTACCTGCTTGAAAGAATAGGCATTTTACTCATTTACTTTACCAGGACACACGCCCAGGATGCCTACTGTGGTGTTTCCAGTGGAAATGTCCAGGGGTTCAACCATTGGGAAGACGCTGTTGCCCACTATACCGACGCCTTCATCAACAATCTTGTTGAAATTATCTCGAAAAATCCAACCCCTAAGCAAAAGCGTGGAAATCTGGCCACTCCGGCATCTACTTCGCGCACACCTGGATCGACCTCACAAATCGCATCTACCCCTGGCCGCAAGGCAAACCCGATCTACGTTCCTTCGACCTATCCAACCCCTTATATTTGTCCGTCTATCCCACCGCGTGCTCGTGGGCCCAACGCCAAGATCACGACCTTCCATGCTCTCAAGAATGCCCAAGGAACACCTACCCCCCGCCCCTCGTCAACCCGTTTCTAGGAATGTCATCGTTGTTGTGTCCTCGGATGAGGAGTCAGGAGAGGAAGAGCGTGCTTGCTGCGTTCGCGCCCGGGTTGATGCCAACGCAGCTACTCGGCCCACTGTTAATACCGTCCCTCCTCCTGCTGTCAACGCTCACCCCCGCTTCTTGATAAACCCCTCTTGTGTGACCCCCAATGGCCTGCCTGTCGTCAATCACACCACCCAACCTGTCGCAAGCGCTACACTGCACCTTGCCGCTGCATTCGTCAACTGCACTGTTACTCATGCATCGTCAGCCCCACCTCACATGACTACTACTGCATCCGTCTCCTGCCCTACCAATGGTCCTCATTCCACTGCTGTCCCCCCTTCTGCTGCACCGGCTGTTGCCCCTGATGGCTCCAATGCAGATAGCAAAGACGACAGCAAGGGTAAAAGGAGAGATAAGGGGAAAGGCAAGCAGCAGGATGCCGCTGATGACAATGCCGCCACCCCTCACAAATACATCATCTTTGAGTTGACTGAGGAGGACGACAATGAGTAGAGGTCTTTGCTGTCCCCCACATATCCCTATAGGACTCCAGTGGACTCCAGTGGA
>JANKHO010000850.1:0-14850 GCA_027627235.1 Agrocybe chaxingu | reverse complement strand
GGCTGGCTGGCGGGTAGAAAGGTGGTCGTGGTGATGTTGGTGGTGGCCGAACCTGCGCCGTGCTGGAGTGGGAGGTGATGATCAGTTGGCCATTGGAGAAACTTTGATCGACTGGGTTCTTGCCTGGTGGAAGAAGTGTTGGTTTAGCTGTGAGAAGGATATCGACACGAGGAAGAAGACCGGCTTTTGTGTGCACGCTAGGGGGCAAGAGTGGGCGAGGATCTTGGAGAGAAGGATAAGGACTTTCAGTGGTTCGTTTCCCAAACTTGCTTGACCTGTCCTTCCTTTCAAAAATTTTGTGCATACTGGATTTTATTTTGCATTTGGAACCCCCTTTTTCACTTCCTCTTGTTTCTTGGACCTATTTATTTTCCTTGCCCCACCGCACGCACACCCCTCGCTCGTTTGCTGGTCATTCTCTTGTCCCAACACCCTCGTTTCGCTTCTTGGTGCCAGCGCGACGGTGGATGGTTCGTCTTCCGCCGTCAGCGTTGACTACCGTGGCCCTTCCTTTGTTCGTCGATTGTGATGGGCTTCCGGGCAATCATCTCATGGACTTAACTCCCTTTTTCCTTGTACATACATCCCTTTCTCCTACATCGGCTCTGCGACAATACCGACACCCTCATCAACCTTCATTTATACGCCATTCATATCGTCCTCGTCATCATGATTACCACCCTCACTTTGTCGGAAGATCACCGCCGCCATCGCCATCATCCTCGTCATCGCCATTATCATCCTACCCCTCGCTCCTGTCCTCTATATTTCCTCTTTCTGCGTCTTTCTTTTTCTATTCACGACTTATGCATATACATACCCGTACACATATAAATCTCTCTCTCTCTCCGCATATCCTCGTCTGTGCCCTCTCTTGTCCACCCGACACCGCCGACGACCGTCAATTTAAAACCTCCCGACCTCTACCCCTCACCCCTCTTCCCTTCATTCCTCGATTCTCCTCGAATCTTCATTCCTCCGTCGTCGGCTTGTTCTACCCGTGCCCTCCCACCGCACGTCACTCCTGAATCCCGCATATCACAGACTTGGACCCCATGATCGCATTGCATTTCCCCCGCAGAGCATCCTAACACTTAAATTAGACCTGCACGCAGACAGGGCTGATCGTGAACGGCTAGCACTAAAATAACTAGCCACCGCAAATTGGACTACATAGGATTGATTACCTTGTTCATTATTTCTCTTTCTTTAATTTCATTTTGCTCCTTTTTTTCTCCTTGTCGAATCCGAGCTCCTTCTCTTCTTGTCTACGTAATTAGCTTTTGATTTGTGTTTGCATAACTTGAATACTTATCATAGAGCAGTCTTAGTACTGGATTCGACTTCTTATTTTGTTTTTTTGGACGTGATAAAAGCAATAGGAAGAGAACGGAATTTGCAGCGAAATGGAAGGAACGTGAACAACGCAGTTAATAGTTTACTTTCCTCCCCCTAATACGCGACATCACTTCAAACCAATTGTCATCTGTAATCTCTGAATGGCTATTCACGACCTACCATCTCAGTGAGTAACGTTCGGTCGTCCAGAGAAAGTCGAGCTTGCCCAAGAACACAGGATGGCCATTGGCGGCAATCAGGCCACGGGCGACTGATCTCCACGTTGGCGGTAATAAAGGTTGGTCGGAGCCTTGTAGAGCCGAAGTCGTTCATCTTGAGATATAAGAAGATCCAGTCCTCTCCACTTGTCAAAGCGCCCCGTATGATCTTTTTTTCTGGGAGGGTGGTGAATGAGAGACGGGCTCGCGTCTCGCGGTAAGGAGGCTTGCTTACTCGAGGCGCGTACAGTTCGTCTGCCGCTTGAGGGACATGGCGTAAGGGATCTGAGAGTTTCGTCTCTAGGATGAAAAATGCCAGTGGTTTATGGACATTTGAACCTGGATCCCTGCGAAGGACGGGAAGGACAAGAATCGTCCGTCCTTAAGGAACAATAAGCCAAAAGATCAAGATGTAGACCTACTGGCGTGGCGTTCATCGTTCGCAACTGAGACAGTGTGAACTACGGGCTTATCAGAGTGCTCGGATTCTCCCCGGGGGTCGCTGAAACGTTATGGTCCACGTTGATGACCATATAATATACTTCCCACTCGGAAGTATGGCGTCTGGCCACGCAGAACAAAAATGCCTCGATCCATCGGCGGGCGCCTATCTTTCTAGGACATCAGAAGCCTCGAAATCGAGACGAAACCCATCCCTTTACCGTCCCCGAAATTTATTTTCCAGCAATTTCAAATGATCATTTGTGTGCTCCGAGCACCAACGCCCTTCCTCGCCGATCGCAGTGGATTTTGCTAGGTGTTCTTCGTAGTCCTGCCTCACACCGAGGACGCCGCTCAAATGGACGTTCAGATCGTCCTCAGAGGGCTCGATTGACTAAAAGAAGGTAAGGAAACACTCTCTACAAGTAACTACAGCTCAAAGCCCACACCCAGTGGATTTATGCCCGCTTTGCTCTCAGCATCGACAGTTTTTTGCGAGCTGTTGCTGGAAGGCTTTGTCCTCATTCATGCCAGAGGACTCGGCTGACTAAATTTAAGACGGTAAGGAAACGATCTCTACGAGTAGCTACAACTCAAACCCCATACCCCCTGGACCAGGACTTCCGCCAGCGTCGATCTCATCATCGACAAAGTTTTTTGGAGATGTTGCTGAAAGACTTTGTCTGCATTGTCGCCCTCCTTCTGAGAGGCAAGTTTCTTGTGAATGCCGGAGAGACGCTCGTGGGCAATCTGCAATTCCGAAGGCTCCTTGACCATCGTTGTGGGTTTAACGAAGAGGGGGCTAAGCAGCTCGGCACCATATCGGGACGAGTCTAGAAACAAACCTCCGCCTTTGTTTGTACCACAGCAAACAGACTCATACCTCCATGCCGCTCGCCCGCCTTTTCTGTTTTTCTTATCCGTCTCGCCCTTCTCAATTACTTTCTTCCCCTTTGATGTCGACTGTCAGTGTTTTGCTTCTTCTTCACCGCCCTCCTGCTGGCGGTGCACTCGTCCTAGAGCGCGACTCTGACAGCAAGAAGGACCCCGTCATCGACACGGATGACTCCTTGACGATAGGCCAACTTGAAGAGAAATTCGAGCGCTTGATGGCTGGATTCCGCCCCTACTCCCACTGTCAGGCTGACTCGTTGACTCTGAGCTACCTCGAGCTCTGCCTCATTCCTCAACTCTCTGTTCGACTACCATGACTCTCTCGGAAGCGGCGATCTCACTTCAAAGTTGTCACGTTTTCGGCTCGGACACTCCACAGCCCTTGTTCCTTTCTTGGCAGCCTGGGATCTCATTTGCCAGCAACACGGTGCTGGTCCGTTCAACGTTACGAAAAGAAAATCCTGGATACTTCTGTCACTGTCGTACACAACCTGTCAACGTCAACTGTGGGCGCAACTGGTTGCCTTTGTCCGCACCAGCTCCCAATTGTCGTGACGGAGCTGGCAACGTAGTTGCGTTGTTTTTTTTGAGCCTGCATGGAATAAGTGTGGAAATACGCCACTTACGAAATGTGCCTGACCGCTCAACCGAGTGGTACAAGAGGTGGATGTGACTTGTTGGACAAGCTGCTTTTGCCCTGTTTTCTTCTTTCTCTTCATTTTCTTTCTGCTTCACGACCACGCCCATTTTCTCCCGACAACGTACACGAAGAGGCCGGCATCCTCCAAGCATGTCTATTTATCCTGCATCCATCGACGACAACGATCCCGCTTTTATCTATTCACCCGGATGGGAGCTTATCACGAAGGACGGGTCGTGGACTGGAACGATGCATTCAACAGACAAGCCAGGAGCATTTGCTAGGGTCCGGTTCACTGGTGAGTCGTCTTCATGCTCTTTAACGAGTCTTCTAATATTGTATAGGGTCAGTCGTTGCCGTCATTTGCACCATACCCACTGGAGACGGGCGGCCCGTATCAGCTAATTTCGCGATTGATGACGGACGGCCGACTTTCGTGTCGCATGCATCAACTCCGCCAGTACAATTTGAGAAGATATTCTGGGACTCTGGGCCGCTACCGATGGGAAACCACCTCTTGACGATCACCCATGCGGGTCCCGACATGTACCTTCGCGTGAATCGCATCGACTACGACCCGACGGATAGTCACGCGCCGAGGGCTGATTCGTCGGCGTACGTCAGTGTTGCCTTCATCCCGTTAATCTGCCTCCTGATTCACGCTTAGTCCACAAGATCCTGTTTCAGTCCCAGCTCTCAACTCGGTAGTGACGAGCAGAGTTGGTGACCCAACATCAATGATCGCGCTTCCCAGCTCCAGCACTATGGCTTCGTCAAGTAACTCACAAGCAGCGACATGTAAGTCACTATTGATCCCCGAAGGTACAGGTTTATGAATGCCGTGCCCAGCAGCACCGAACGCCTCTGCATTGATACAGACTGTATCACCATCTACGACCAATCCGACAAGCATCACAGACACCTTGAGTAGCGCGAACACGACTGTGAACAGCGCAGGGCCTGAAACAAAGAAAATAAACCTCGCGCTTATCGTAGGCCGGGCCTGTGGGGCTGTTGCCACTGTTCTTCGTCGGCGGCCTCGGCGTAGAAGTACCACCTCCCTACCTGACGAATTTGTATCCTCTGACGAAGGTCAGCCATTACTCTACAGCTCCATCTTAATATATTAATTCTTTGTATTAAGTGCCTCGACCGTTTTTGCTAGAACCCCTGCCCACCGTCTCTTCAGCAGCTCCCGCAACCAGTTCCCTGTCGAACCGCAACATCAAAAATCCCCCAGGTCCTTTCGATAATACGCAGCCCAAATCCACCTCGGGGAGTGGATTGCTGACGAACCCTCCTGCATTATCATTATCATATGCCGCTTCACCCTCCGCGCATCACGCTGCCTCAAACCCAGTCTTCTACCCAGATAAGCTCGCCTATCTCTGCTATGGGGAACCATTCGGATCGGTTCCTAGAAGCTCCCCCTCCCTATGAGGCCGATTTAGGCTCTTCCAACATGCTGTTTACACCCCGGCGCTAACTCTGCTGTCGCTTGCTTTGTCCTCGATGTTTCCAAGTCCTTGCTTTCGTCGCCGCTATCTAGCTTTGCATCTCGTATCATACATATTCCCTACTTGTTCTCATCGTCATGTCTTCACGCTTTCACTCGCTCATTGCTGTCGTAATGCTTTCCTGCTGTCATAGTGCTTTCCTGCCGTCGTGCTTGTCGTAGCTGTATTGTTTAAATCGGATGCTGCTGTGTTTCCGACTCAGTTGTCAGATGCTATTCACGTCTGGTCAATTGTATGGCGTCCACGTGGAACGAAAATGCTTCGATCCATCGACGAGCGCCTATCTTTCTAGGGCATTAGAAACCTCGAAATCCAGATGAAATCCGTTCCTTCAGCGTCCGTGGAAAATGATTTTCCAGCAGTTTCAAATGACAGTATAAGCGCTCCGAGCACCAATGCCCTTCCTCGCGGATCGCAGTGGACTTTGCTAGGCATCCTTCGTAATCCTGCCTCACACTGAGGCCGCTGTTCGAACTTTGGACATTCAGATCGTCCTCAGAGGATTCAATTGGCTGAAAGAAGGTAAGGAAACAATCTCTACGAATACCTACAACTCAAACCCCACGCCTGGATTTCTCCCCTTCGCTCTCAGCTTCGACAGCATTTTTGCGACCTGTTGCTGGAAGGCTTTGTCCTCGCTCATGCCAGAGGAGTCGGTTGACTAAAATAGGGTAAGAGAACAATCATCGACAGAGTTTTTCGGAGCTGTTGCTGAAATACTTCGTCCGTATTGTCGCCCTCCTTCTGAGGCAAGTTTCTTGTGAATGCCGGAGAGACATTCGCAAGCAATCTGCAATTCCGAAGGCTCCTTGACCATCGTTGTGGGGTTGATGAAGAGGGGCTAATTAATTCACCGTGCTCGGGTAGTAGGTTTAGAGAGATTATAACACAATCCTTGAGCTTCTTCAAGCTCCGCCCCCGGCCGATGCCGGCTGGCATATCATTGTTGTTCACATTCCTTCCTTCCTCAAAGCAACATTCAGCTTTTTCAAGATCGTGTATGCGCATAATTGATACTCTCAAGGTTTGAATGGGTTCATTTTCGTGGACATGTTCGCTAATTCTTGTTATTTCACTGCAAAATAGAACGACTGGATCGAGGCCCGGAGTCGGGTTGAAAGCACAGCAAGCAAAATTACTCTGAAGACAAAAAAGAAGCTGTATGCGCTCAAGAAAGGCGTAGTTGAGACTTCGAAACACCTGGGCCTCTCTACACGACTCACCGCTCGCCTCTTTCCTTCGAGCACCGTGGTGCTCGATCTCCCTGAAGATCCTCTGCCCCATCTCGTCCACTCCAACGTGCGACCCTCAGACTCAGAAACAGCATTAGTAGAGCAAGCAATCGACGAGGCGAAAGGGAAGAAGCTCTCTCTCAAGACCAAGCTCTGTTTGAGACTCGCAACAAGAAAGGGCAATGAAGCCTGGAACGACAACACCACACAGGAAATCGCTCGTGCAGATTACTTCATTCATAAACATCGAGCTATTCTATTCCCCATTCGACGGTTTCTTTTGAGATACTCGGGCAGATTTTCCTTCACGCCGATACTGGACAGTCTTATTTGCTCTGGAAGTGCTATCGCGACGTTCCATGGGCGATTTCCCAGACGTGTCGTGCGTAGCGATCGATGGCTCTTGATATGCCCGCTCTTTGGAACTCCTTACCCGATGTATATCTAAATGCCCCACCAAGCGACATCTCCCTCCAGATGGATTGCATCACGGAGATGCTTCGACGCTCCAGAAAGGCCCCTCTATCCGTGTTCATCAATGGGCAAGATTGCGAAGATTATTTGCACCCTCTCCTTGACATTGTTGTCCAACACCGCGACCGATGGGAGGCTCTCTCTGTTCACGTACCAGATACACTTTTGTCCGCATTTAGTGGCATCAGAGGCAGAATCCCGTTTCTCTCCACGTTCCATCTCGGTCTGCGGCCCATCAACACTATCCACGCTGTGCCCGAGATGTTCGACATCGCTCCCCGCCTATGCAAAGTTTACCTTGATGGTGTGCTTCAGGAGATGCCCCTTCCTTATTCACAGCTAGTCGATTTCAAGGAAATAATTTCTTTGGACAATTTTTCAGCAGCCGTCCATGAATCTGATTCCAATTCTCCACTCGGGGCTCTCACCCTCATATATTCCACATACCACTCACAATACTACCGTACCTTGTCTCTCTCCACATCAGCTTCCGTACGCCCCTCACAGCCGGATTTATCAACAATCTCACCCTCCCATCTATCCAGAGAATATCTATCACGTCAATAGGAGGCGATCTTGTCGGAGCCCTTGTTGAAATGATCTCGAACAGCGCACCTTCTCAGCTAAAATATCTCTCCTTCCGTACAATCTTCGAGGAGACTACATCCTTGTCAACTCTACTCCAGCTAGTCCCCAACCTGGTCTACTTGGACGCCAACCTTCTGGTCGCAGTTTCAGATATCCTCGATCTGGCTGGGCGAGGTGCAGAAAAGCTCGTCCCGCGCTTACAAGTTTGCCGATTCTTCGCAGAGCAATTGATTGACATCCCCACATCCCGGGCGCTTAATGTGCTTGCAGCTTCGCGTTGTGAATATACCGAGGGAGAAGACGATAATCAAAATGTCATCATCCAAGAGCTCGCTATCTATTTTGGCCAGTCGCTTTGGCGACCTTGCCCGCAGGCCCGTCTTCATGGGTGGAAGTCAAATGCGAATTCAAATGTCATGTTCCATGTCCAGACGCGACTCGATGCCGCGCATATTGTTGCACCCCGTTCGACAATGATACGGCAATTGGGCTTCAACAGGTCGGAGACACTAGAACAATGCTTTGCCGCCTTGGAGAATCTAGAGGTTGAAGATGTGCGAGACATATATGTAAGATATCTACTTCCCACTTTTTGTTGAGACCCGATTTTCTGAATTCCGAGCGCAACACCGTTAGGCTTCAAGAATTCATCCTACCTTGCGACGAATTGCATCTGAGGAAGCATGTGGCTTCCCAGCCCGTGCTCGTCGAATCCTGGAGAAATGGGAGCCTTTATTCCAAGGGGAACTACCGGATATCTGCCGGAGAGACTATCCTATTTTATGGTACGCGTGTCTGTTCCTCCTCGGCAGTTGCTGCTGATTTTTGGGGCGCTGTTTCAGTGGACCGGACAACTCGGGCGACCCTACCTGACGCGCATTTGGTTTATGGTTTTAAAAATGAATCTGATTTTGGTAACATTAACTGGCCGAACTGGATGTATTGAAGTATCTACAAATTTTCAACTGCTTGAAGCCATTCTATCTCAAAGTATAATCGTTGTAGCTGTAGATCATTGAGGGCTGTCGCGGGGTATACGCACCTAAATGGAGATGATCATTCCGTATTCATTGATCGCGGAACTTTTAGAGATGCCGACGGGTTACACGCGCTGAAATCTGTTTGATCTTTACCACCACCACGCGCCTCCTACACTCACTCTCTTTTCGCTGTCAGTGACCATTTGTCGAGGGAAATTGAGGCAATTCGTTGCTGACGCCCTCCAAGGCCCTTCACTAACACGATGTCTGCGATACACTTCCGTCCACAAACTGTGCGGAAGCTAATTGGAGCGGCAGTCCTTACGACTGGACTTCTTGCACTCTACTCCTACAGCACAGGGACACCGCTGCTGCTTACCAACTTCCAGACGCCATGGTCACAGAAAACATGTACACCGCAGGCCTACTCGGACGGTACCTGGGTGTATCACCCACGGACGAATGCCACGAAGATGACGGACCCCAAAGACGCTCACGCTTTCTCCGGATTCGAGGCGTGTGCCAGCTCAAGAGAATATTTCTGGCATCTGGCGTCTGACCGGGAGGACCAATGGGATCGATTCCCAAAAGCCCAGTCGTGGCAGTGGGTACCCGGTCGAGGGTGTGAAGACATGCGTCCATTAGACCCCGCCGCCTTGGTCAAGGATATGGTAGAGGATGGCGGTTGGTACTTGGTCGGAGGTACGTGCAATGACCATTGTACACGTTCTCAGCTGACCCTGCATATCAGACTCTGTCAGCGAGAACCACTTCTTCTCGCTGTCTTGTATCCTCTACCCCCACGTTAGGGCCGAACCAGACTGGACACTCGGCGGATTCGATCGCGCCTGGCCCCAATACCTCTATCTAAAGCCAGATTCTCCGATGATTCCTTACATCAAGTTTCCCGAAGGCTTCAACATTTCAACAACACCTCTTGTCAAGTTCAGGCGGGTGGACATCCTGCTGTCGAAGGAGCAGCTCATCGGCATTCACAGCTCCATCCAACCCTCTGGCACCGAACTGGAGGACCCCAGCCTATTCAGCGACGAAGCTGTATGGACGATGCCGCCCGCCGAGTACCTCGGCGAGTTCAACGCTCCACTCCCAGAAGGCAACTATGGGACGATGATCGTCAGTACCGCCGGCCACTGGACGACGAACCTCTTCGCCAAAACTTCACCCCCTGGGATCGAGGGTGTGATCAATCTGTTCCGCGAGGCAATGAAGCACTGGATGGACGAGGTGCAAATGGCGCTCTGGCAGAGTCACAAGCTACGGAGCGCGAAGATGGGTGCCTCTCAGAGGAAGAGGCCGCGCGTTATAGTCCGTGCGTATCTTCCCGGCCACGAAAACTGCCATGACCACCGCGAGCCATGGAAGACGATCCAGCCTTGGAACAACAGATGGTTCAACTGGGCCGATATCTGGGAGTTCAACGACGTGTTCGATGTGAGTTCTGGACTGCGCGCTCCGCTTCTCTTTCCAGGCTGACTGTCATCGCCAGAAACTCACGTCTGACAACAAGAAGTACCCGGACATCCATTACCTTGGTATTGACCGGCCGGCACGCCTACGACCTGATGCAGTACGTTCTCTTTTTTGTCAGCGGACGTCACTTAATCTTCGCCCTTCTAGCACGCTTCGGGGGATTGTCTGCATATTATGTCTGGCGCTGGCGTCCTAGAGGGATGGTCGCATTACATCTGGCAATACGTCACGAGAGAGCTGCCGTAGTTACTGCCTTCAACGATCGGTTAGCCTGCTCGCTTTCATGACCGTATACCTTCGATATAAAAGCTTTTAATCGAACCATGGATTAAAATGGGATGGTTTGGCGTGCGTCTGATGGTTGGGACTTGATAGATCGCCTTGACATGGTCGGTGGACCCCAATTCTTGGGGTTCAAATATTCTGGCGGTGACACAACCGAGAAGACCAGAGGGTATCTCTCGGCAAGAACTCGGTTCGTTTCTATGCTGTGCCTATAAATACTTACAAGATGCAAGAATCGTCAGTTCCCTAACACCATCCATGCCACCCAGGTCCTGAAACCTGGCCAAGGGAGGGAAAGTCATTATGGGCACCACGTCCAATTGTTAAGGTTCTGAGGCCATCGAACAGGCATGAGCTCATCAGACGGAGAAAGGGATTCCGAGGGAGATGGGACTAAAAAATATTCCTCTCTGAGTCTATTTCTGAAGGCTGAAGGCAAGCGCTTACTCTCAGATTCGTCGCGGGGAAGATATTTCAGGATGTAAGTCCCTTCAAAGACCCAGCGGGGTTCCACCAGCGCTCGATTGAAGACTTCATCCCATCGCTTTAGGGTATTGGTGGCTTCCTTCGCATAGAACTTGCCGCCGAGAGTCGTTAAAGGCCACCGGCTGATATTGTGGAGTGTTAGATACAATACCTGGGCCTGTTCAAAGGCGGCCAAACGTAAGACGCTCTGCAAATGAATTAAAAAGTAAGAGAACATACCTGAACATTTGAGGGATCGCCCCAGTCCACCTCGGGTTCCTCAACTTGCGACATAATTGAGTTGATCCGCTGAATGAGCGCTGCATCTAGATATGCACTCCCGAGTGCAAGTTCTCTCCTTAACTGCTCGAGCTGCTTCGAGATTCTCGAAGGATGGAGGCCATGGAAGTATGTCTGCTGCGTCCACCCAGCCCCATGATCTTCAAAATAGAGCGAGAGCGACTTCAGCCGACGAAGCTCGCCAGGGAGGATGAACGCTCCGTCTGCTTCTAGAAGTTCGCAACGAGCATCGACGAGGCGCTCAATGGCGTCGAGCCGGTCCCGAAACGGGCTGTTAAAATAAAACTTGCATGTCAGCAACTGAGGGGCGACCGGGACGCCGTTGGACCCATTCGCTAACGCGAAGACGTCGACCTCGTGAGGGAGTGATGCATCAAGGTGCAGCAAGCTCGGCGTCAACTTGAGGAGGGTGGTCAGCTCCTCGGGACGCATGATCTCGCTTCGAAAAGCCAGGCGCTTCAGTGGAGACGGTGTTGGGCCGTTTGAGATGATGGTAATCAGAGATGCGACGGTGTTTCCGGAGAGAGCGGCCATCTGGATCGACTCGATTGCAGGAATCGTCAGGCCGTTGAGCGCGTGCGGTCCAGTCGGGCAATAAGTAAACACGACTTGGAGGGTCTTGAGGAAGGGGAATGTGGCAGCTGGGAATTGGGGAGGACTTGCGAGCGATAGCAAGGAGAGAGTCGTCAACGAGTGGGAGAGGGTGAGGACACTGGATACCCTGGAAGGAATGCAGGTGGCGTCCTTGTATCTTGTGAATTGATCATACGGGAATTTCATCTCAATATGATACATCGCGCGGAGAGAAACATCGACGAGCTGCGGGGCATCAGCGAACATGGTAAAGACCTGGCTGTAACGGACAGCCGTTCGTTATCTTATCATACGTGTGTTTTACCCTGTTTGGTGTTATCTCCCGCGTTCGTTATATCTACGCTCGCTTATCATACCGCTCCTTAGTTCTTACTTTGTCGTCGTACGATTAAACTACCAATAGCATTGGTTCAAGTTTAGTAGTGCGCGCTGTAAGACTCCACTGAAACGTACCACCGTTTCACTGGCCGACCTCTGTGACATTGAGGACGACGAGAGAGAGCTTCTTGAGAAGACCGAGTCGGCCCTTGACTTGCTGAAGAATGGGGAGATGCTTGAACTGCGTCACGATATCGACCGATTCCCATCGTTCTGCGTGGCGTGAGATGAGGTCAAGAGCCTGAGGATTTGACCGGGGCCCTACATTAATTATCAGGGTGAGAGGCGCAGCGGTGGATCGACGCAGAACCTCCTCAAGATGAAGAAGCTGTGAGGTCTCCCTTCTCGAGCGTCTGACCTTGCGACTGCCTCTGGAAACGATGTCGATGGGAGGCGGCCGATTCCACAATGTCGGCGAAGACAGAGCGACGCTCCTCCAGGATCTGCAAACTTGAGACACAGTCCAGCAGTCTCGTAGAGCGTCCTTTCCATGTCCTCGTATTGGCTCATTGGTGACATGACTGAAGATTTCCGAAAGGATCTCGGGAGGGAGGCGTCGAATAGGTGCCAGGATTTTTTGGTGTTGGCCTATGAGTTTGTCCAGACGATGTATCTTTCATTGGGTCATGGATACCCAACTATGGTGTGTAGTCTCCCGGAGATTGGCTCTTTCTGTCTCTGCCTGTTCAATAACTTCGCACACCCTGGCTTTTTGCGCAGCAGTGGGGCAGTTATTTGAACGGAGGAGATCTGGAAACAAATGTTTCGCGTTAAGGAAAACTGCTGACAGTTTCATTTATTTCGATCGGGCGCCTATTTAACGTTAAGAAGAAAATAAAACAACACTTCCGCGAACTTAACTCACTGATTGGTGAAAGCCCGAGATAACCTGCGGTCAACAGTCATCGTGATGGGAATGGCCCGAGCACTTCACGTCACGTGTATCGTAGTTCGAGGTTTCAACTTCAGCTTCAACTTGAACTTGCAACCTGACCTCAGACTTTCATCTATTCTTTACTACTGGTATGTATCCCATCTCTGCTTCCTCTGGTTTATATGAATCATATTGGTTCTGCTCGATAGGTGAGCTGGCAAGGCCAGTACGCTCTGAATCAGTCACAGTTAGTAGGTTACCAAGTTGGCAATTGTCATTCTTCAACGAGGCAAGCTCAAGCTTCAAGCTTCAAGTGTAAGCGAATATTCGAGGTAGAATTCTTTCTATAATCTCCCATATACTTATAAATCAGAGAACATCCTTATACACCATGTCCTCACCGCCACGAGAAGGCACGGGCTTGTATTCACGCCGCAAACGTTCGAATGCATCTCCTTGCCTTGAAGAGGTAACCGAAATTAGGCAATCGGTTTCTGCCCTCAAGAAAAGGATTCCTCAGCTTGAGAGGAATCTTGGCGAAGCATCAATCCGGGAACAAAGTGGCTTGTCCATCACTTTGGGAGAATATACCACCTCGTTGTTTTCCCCTGTCTCGTTGCCGACTTAACCCTCCCCTTGAGGGGGACGCTATCGTGTGTATGGCGCTCGTTCTTGAGCGATCTCGAATGCCGAAATCCGCGTTTGCGTCTACGAGTCCGATTCGCCTCACCACGACACGTCCTCCCTTCTCGCTGTCCTGACGGCGCGCTGTGAGCAGTGGCGACATTTGTTTGTGCAAGCCAGGCCTGAAACCATTGCGAAGCTATCCTTGATCAAGGGGCGCCTTCCCCTTCTGTCGCGGGTCGTCCTTGATTTCAAAACTTCTGAAGCCAGGCCTGCTAATGACCTCGATATGTTCGCCGGAGCGCCTAAACTTCAAACTTCCATGACAACTCATTAATTTTGCTTTCCAGGGAATTTTGGAATGATCTTTGATAATAAGTATATCGTCCAGCCTGTGAGGGTATTAGAACTCTGGGTCAATGATTGATGTGCCATCGCAGAGAAAACACAGGAGGATCAGAAAGTCTAAAATATTGAAAAAGAAAAAGGATTAGTAATTTAACCACTCCACAACATAGTGCCACTGCTATCTGACTCTTACTTGGAATATTTGTTTGTTCTGAAGGCTCAACAAGGAGCTACCTTGATGTATCTTCAAGTCGTCGCGGAAGTGCTCAAGCACGTATCCCAAATATGGTATGTCCTCTCCGTAAATAGAAAGTCCCCGGATCAGCTGCACCGCCGGCCTCTTCCAAATTCCCTGCGCTTGCAGCTGCAGAACACCTCGAAATCGACGGGCGAGTACAGATGACGGCCCATATTGTACGACCTATCGATATCGAGTCTCTCTGAGATTATCTTGAAGTTTTAGTAAAAAACTGTCTGCTTCGTGTTACGCAACTTTCTGCCCCAACTTGAATCTATATCGACATTTTAATTTGCCTGGTCCAACATAGCATTGAAGAGGAGGATACAGTACAAATCCCCGTGTTGGGTGTCCCCGGTATGAGCTTTGAGTCACCAGTTATCAATGCGAGTCAACGGCACCGGCCGGGAGTCGGCGCTCAAGCGCTCAATCGGTGCACAGCAGCGGTTGTTTGTTCAGGCAACATCCGCAGTCGAGACTGATCACGCGGAGTTTCAACGTGTATGCTGCCCCTTATCCTCCACCACGAATTGTTATAAACCAACGAGCCACAGTACACTGAATCAACCTTTTTCTTTTCCCGATGAAATTGTCTGCCGTTGCTGCTGTCGTTGTGGGCGTCGGTGAGTGGTATCATGCTTGGATGGATTCGAAGGTGCTAACAAAGCCTGCGATATTTGTCTCATAGCCTCAGTCAGCGCTGTTCCCCTCCGAGTCGTCGTAATCCCCTGCGGCGGCGGCCAGTGACGCCCCTGTCAGAGTCGAAGGGGCTCGCTTTTGGCCATGCTGTTAGTCTTCTTCCAGCTGTCGCCACCGTCGTAGCCTCGGAGGAGGGCAGACCCGGTCATCCAGGCCAAGGAATGCGCCGCCCCGTGCGGTGGCCGTGGGGCTGCGAGCCGCTTCCGCCAGAAGGCAACTGAGATTCTCCAAC
>JANKHO010000085.1:32592-45768 GCA_027627235.1 Agrocybe chaxingu | reverse complement strand
TGAGACGCACAGGAAAGAAACTTTCAGTGAGATTTTTCTGCCGCCATAAGGGGTATAGGAGATCAACCAGGTAAGGACTCGCAATGGAGACCAGAGAGACGTCGCACTCACGGTGGCATTTACGCTCTCCGTACTACTAAGGCCCATCTTCTGAAGCAGTTCATCTGACAGGAAAGAATGCCGCTCATTTCTAAACCCTGTCTTTAAGTAGCGACTTTGAGCCAAATTTATCAAGGTGGTCACACGTTAACTGCGACGCCCTGCCAGGCGGTAACCACACCGCCACAGATACCGACAGCACCCATCCATGCGGGACGACGACATATACTTCGCCTTCTCTATAGGAGATAGAGAGAAGGGTGCGAAAGAACGGCGCAACGAAATTGGGGTTTGATTGTGCAAGTAGCTTGAATCTAGGTTCTGTTATATATATTGCAGAGTCGGGGATCGGTGATGATGGCATTAAACAAGACAGGAAGAAGTAGGCTGACCATTCCCAAAGGCGCGTTCGCACAACCCAGCAAGGTTATCGAGCAGGGGAGCTGTATGGATACAAAGGTGAGCGTGCATTGACAGGTCGAAACAGCCTGGGGAAGAGACGTACAGGAAAGCTCCTCAACACGATATATACAGTAAGTTAACATCCGAGGCTGGCTGCAAGCAATGCTACAGGAGACGGCTCTCGACAGGGAAAAGGGATAAGAGTAACACTTTGGATGCACCCTCCTTGAAGGCGAGTATATAGCAACGCCGCTGAGGGTGTGGGCGTTGGTGCACAGCGCCGAGGGCGTCGATGTGATTGCCCACAAAGATTGATAGCGCATAAGAACACTCTGAGTGAAAGGATAACGAATATATCATTTATGTATGCATTGACTCGGGGCACGCGGGTTCCATACTCGAGTGTAGGGATAACTGCTTCAAGACCTCACATTGTATAAATACATACTTACATTTCGACACCAATGTTCTCCAGAGACAGAATGCATACTTGCTGGCGGAATGGTTTAGTGCTTCTGGACAAGTTCTCCCAACCTGCACCTCCCATTAGCGTAAACCCACAATTCGAATGAAGGAATACTTACTCAGCCCGATTGAACAGCTTCTCCGTCACCCCGCGCGTCCCGAACTCCTTACCAGCATTGCGCGAGCTGACAACCATGTCCGTACCGCGCGGGATCATCTTATCCTCATACGTACGTAGGGTGGTGTTGACCGCTTCAGGGGTGATCTTGGAGGAAGAGAGGTTGACGATCGCCTCCGAGAGCTCAAAGGCGTCAGTCAGGGCAGCATTGCCTCCTTCTCCACGGACTGTACACGGGTGTCAATTAGCCAAAGAACCGAATGCAGTAAGACGGACAAAAAGGACGACACATACAAGGACTCATAACATGCATCGCATCACCGATGATGGTGATAGGGCCGGCAGGGCAGAGCATCGGCTCGCGGTCGTACAAGACCAACGACCCCAGCATATCCTCGACCTTCGTCTCCTCAAAGATCTCTCTAAAGTCCCCGTGCAAGTCCGCCGTGGCCTGCTTCGCATACGCGAGTAGCTGGGCAGGAGTCGCCTTATGCAGCGTCGTCAGCGTTGGCTTCTCCGTCTCGCCCTTGGCGGGTGGCTCTTTTTATCTTGCTTTTCCACCCAGAACAGGAGCCAAACGAGCGTGGCCGTAGACAAGTCGGCGGAGAAGGACCGCAGACCGATGAACACGCGCAAGCCGACGCCGCTCAGTAGTGTAGAGGCGAGGGCCGTACTTCGTGTGGTGGGAGTATTTGTCGCGGGGCAGGTGCACAAGGCCGGCGACGCAGGCGTGTGGGAGGCGGTTGAGCGCGTTGCCGGCAGGATTTCCAGCGAACAATTGGGCGCGAACTGTGGACAAGATGAATAGAAGATCAAAGGTCAAATAAAAAGGACCCTGACCCTTGGACTGCGATCCATCAGCGCCAACGAGGATGTCACCCTCCACCTCGACCCCATTCTCGAAGTACGCCTTCACCCTCCCACTGGGGAGGACTTCGTAACCCTTGAATGCATGGTTCCAGTTCACCTCGAGGTCGTGCGTGAGCCACGCACGGAATTTGGAACGCGAAGCACTGATCGAGTACGCGTCACGCTTATTGGCGGCGTCGGCGAACACGGGCCCTTCAAAGGAGAGGTAGACTTCTTTCGTATGGCCGTTGAACATGTGGAAATGGTCTTCGTAAGGAGTTTGGTAGGTCACGCTGATGGACTCGATGGGCGGCGCAGAGGGTGGTGCGATCTTACGAAGAGCAGGGAGGCATCTGGGGTTGCGTCGTCAGTGGTAGGCATAGTCTGTGAGGGGTTGGGCTCACTCGTGCAGGAGAAGAGACCACCCTTGTGCCCGTGAAGCCTCAGAAGAATCGCGTTCAAAGAGCTGGTAGGGAATCCCAGCGGTTCGAAGGGATTGTGCGAGAGTCAGGCCCCTGAGGATCTTCAGTTCCAGGGCTGTAACCAGAATGTTACAGCTACGCACCCAAGGCCGGCGCCGACAATTATAACGGTAGGCTTAGACGAAGAAGACATGGCGAAGTGTTTTTAAGACATAGAAGTCACCCTGCCCCGCTTTTTGTAACTGTTGATGTCTTCATCTTGCTGGGTATACCCGCTGTTCATCTCTGCTGGGTAAGGTACGCCGGTCTTGGGCCAGGTCGTTTGAGACGCCAGGGTCGCAGGGAGTGAGGGCCATGCTATGAGGTCTCGACTGTCGAGACGTCGTGAGTGGAGAACGGTGTTGAAGTTAAACGTTGAACGTTGAATGTCGAGGCTTTGAAGCTTTGAAGATTCGAAAAAGCACAGATTGTTTTGTTATGAACATCTTATCTTATCTTATTTTCGTAAGTCTTCAAAACGTAGAGATGGCCAACTGACCAAGAGAGCGGGTACACAAAAAACTAGGACCTCTTTATATCACTCCGTCTTCGTCTTGTTTTCTGCGGTTCACCCTAAAACGGGAAGGGCAACTTATACGCGAAAGAACAATACGAAGGGGAGAGACACAGGCAAGAAGAGGGGCGGAGCAAGAGCAAGAAATGGAGGAGAAACAAGAGAGGACAGACAAAGCAACGACGGGTATAGCAAGACGCTCACGAGGGAGAAGACAAACAGAAACATACAAAGTCGAGGGAGGTATTTCGGGAACACGCCGGATCATACCAAATTGGGGAAGTGCGCCGCATTAATGATCGCACGACCACTGGGCTTCGATCATCGCGGGTAGGGTTGAGATGCGTCAAGCTGTCACGACGCGAGTATAAAAGGCCCCGTGGCACGGGATGGCGGCGACGGACGAGATTCTCGCAGCCTGCGACGTGGCAACGCATGAGACAAAACGAGAGACCCGCAGCGTCACAAAATAGGGTACCTATGAGGATTTTAGTCCAGAGTGGGTGTTTATGACATTATATCCTACCTACCAAACTTTGTGCTGAGAGGTCACGAAAAGGTTGCGGGGGAGTTCCATGAAAAGTTGCGGCGGTGCGGACCAAAAGTTGCGGGCCGCAAATCCGTGAGAAAATGTTGCGGAGTCCAAAAGTTGCCTAAAAAAGTTGCGGGATTGGCCAAAATAGTTGCGGGATTGGAAAAATAGTGCGCGGATAGTAAAGAACCAAATGGAACGCCATACTTTAGAGCCAGTATTTGCGGGCTTCTCGTGTCAAGGGACGGCAGGGAAAGGGGAACTACGACGCGCACTGAGGGATCTGAGAACCTAATCAAGGGAAGGTCACATCTGCAGTGCAATTTGTGCCCCTGCCTCTGGTTGTCAAAGACCGTATAAATGAAGGAGCTGGTTCAAGTTGAGAGGTCCCAGGGGCAATTGTAGGAGAGGGAAAGCCGGAAGCTACGTACTCGGATATCTTCGTAGGCTCGAACTTTGCAAGAAATTTGAGAACGTGCTGGGTGGGCTGTTGATCAGGAGCCGAAGAGATGAGCTTGGTCATGAGCTGGTTCCGGAGCCGGACCTTGGAAAGGCATATCTTTGCTGGGTCCAAATATTATAGCATCTGAGTGGGCCTGTTGAACGCAAGACCGAAGGGGCAGACAGACAGGACAGATCGCCAATTGCGGCGAGACAGACAACAACCCCTAAGGCAGTCTGAGATAAGATAATATTCAGTTGATAGCCTCATTGCGGGCATCAACCCCGGATCCTTGGAAGAGGTCGCGACGGCATGCATGGCCGCGCACGGATGGGGACACCCTTCCCATGGTATGGGGACGCGCGCTGAGACCTCATCCACCAGCTGAAGCGCTGAAGGGTCGATGTCTCATATATGATCCAAAGAATGTGATCCACATGTGACAATACAGTAGGTCGTTCGCTTCGTGATCATCAGAGAAGTACAAGTGTTCATTAAGTCAAGAAATCATCCTTGACTAGGATCGGAAACCGCCCACAAAGGACTCCTCGTTTCCTTTCGTGACAGCATGAGGCGGTGGGCCCGGAGGCTATAGAGGCACGACAATAAAATCAGCTGTTGAAGGAGCTGAGAATGAGGAATCCGTGCACGTACTGGAGTGTACGGATTATCGTTCGGCTGGCCTTTGGGCGCTGCTTGAGGCTAACACATATATCACGATGAGCGAATCCGCAGCACGATCTCTTCAGGGGTACGCACAGCCTGATTACCGCCTCCATAGTTAGCATCTTGGCCGTATGCAGGCGGTGGCAGCGGCGCATTCTGGGGCGGGTACTCGGGATTATACGCCGCCTGTTGTACCTGGTGATTCGGGGTGGATGTACCGGCATTCGAGCGACCCCATGGTCCACCGAACATCGGTTTCATTCCCCACTGCGGTTGAGGAGGCCCTCCACTAGGCGTGGATGTGACGGCGGAGACTTGACGTTGGCGCCGTCGTCGCCCGCAAACGATGAGCATGCAGAGGGAGAATATGCAAAAAAGACCACCTGGAATACAAGAAAGTGCTGTGATGAGATATCTTGTCAAATCGGAAGAGAAAGGCCATGCACCGACTACCGCTCCTGCTATGACATTTGGTAAATATAAAGTTCTCCTTCTTCTGTTCTCTTGAGCATTTGAAGTCAACGCTAACGATGCAAGGAGAATGAGATTGAGGAGAGAGGGCGTAAAAGCGTTCGTGTTCATGATCATGGTGGGTGTTTGAAAGGTCGCCGGCGTCACCGCGTCGGCGCTTTCTCTTATACTGGGCTGTGACATCGTAAGTATGTGACCAACTTGTCATGGCTGGACTGCGTTACGGGCACGAAGCGCCTTGGTCTTGGATCTTGGCCTCGAGCGAGGAAAGCCTCCCAGTTGCCATGGGCTTGAGAGGTTCATAGGTGCATCGCTCCGAGCTCGCGCTCATTGTTGGCGCCAGTTTACAGGAGGCAGGAAACTTAGGCGATATATTGTAGAGTCCCTCTGATAGTCGCTCCATGGGAGACACCAGAGCTGGTCGTGCAATCGCTTGGGAGAAAAAGGCCGTCGACTTAGTACCCGCTATTACTATTCATTTGAAAGGTACTGTGCCCATGGCTTGCAGGAAAGGGTCCATGGGAGTGATAAAATTCAGGTACAATGATGGTGACAAGGGAGAAATTCGACAACGATCGTCGACGACAGTAGCAGTCAGAACTGGTGAGCAAAGCATCTAGGGATAGGAAGCGGCAGTGGGATAAAGCGGGATCTATCAGAGCTAATGTGACCTTCCCCAACGAATTTCGAGCAGTTATTAGTTAAAACCTCTGATTTCTGAGAGGGCCTCTAAAGTGTCTTCGGTCGCACCATTTCATCGAATCTCTTGGATTTTAAGCACATTTGTACACAGAACGTTCATCCATGATGCCTTCAACTACACACGTCTTGTTAGAATCCAAAAATCAAGTTACTGTCATCCTTCCTAATCCAAGAGTTCGCCATTCTTGCGTTTGAACTCCTCCAACGCTTCCTTGAGCCTATCGGCATGATAGTTTATTGCCTCCTCTGATACTAAATTCCACGTCAGCACCACAACTGTAGAAGAGAAACGGTAGGAGCTTACTCAGATTGAGTGCCTCCGAATCAGGGAGCCGCTGGATCATGTCGTACTTGTGAATGATGGACCACTCGATTTTCGCTTTCATTTCCTCCATCCCCCACCTGTCGGCAATCGGCAGCAGCTCGAGAAGATCCCGCAACAATAACATGTATGCCTCAGCGTTGTCTTCCGGTTCTTCTATTTGGAAATCCCCAGTGTAGACGAAATCTTTGACAAGAAGATGAGCTTTGAGACACTCTGAGGATGACAGCGAACTCACCGAGCAGCGCCTCTGCTCCAAACTTCGTCCCCTCGAATGCGAACTTTCCCTCCTTCGCATCAAGTCCCTGGGCTGTCATCTCTCGGAAGTGCGGAATTGCCGCAGCTACAAATACCTTGTGTGCAGGAATCTGGAATTCCTCCGTCTCTGGTGAATCCGGGGCATGGACGAACATGACGTCGAGGAAGAGTCCGTCCTTTCGCATCCTGTCAAATTCGTCTCTCAGATGCGAAGACGTTCCAGTGGCTGGTGCCAATCTCTCTTCTCTGACGGACTGGAGGTTCAAAGTCTTGCAACCAGCCGCCCGCAGGAGTGCGTCATACTTGAGGAGAAAGCCGTTGACCCGCTTCTTCCTACTTGTATCGTAATGCATGTTCAATACCAGCTCGCTGGCAGCGGTCCACTGTCCATCCCAGGTATCCTCGATGGGGTCGACGACGTTCAGGAATAAACGCTCGGCAACGAAGGGGACCAGATATTGGCCCGCCTGATGCGCCCGTTCATTAAGCCATTCATATGTGGCCTTCAGATCGAAGATAAGCGTTCTGTCCTTTGGGTGATCTCTTCCAATCTGCGTCGCGAGGATTCGAAGATGAGCTACCTATAAGACAGCGTGAAATGGGAATCAGATATCGGAGCAATTTGAGAATGAATGCCTGAATACACGCACCACTTCGGAGACGGCTGGCACACCCAAATTTCCGTGTACAGCTAAAATGTCATCTTGGGGCTCTTCATTTTCAAGGAACAATGCCCTCTGCGTCCACGCAACTGGCTCGTATTTGCGCAACAAGAACTTCGACGGCGGCAGGAGTAAACCGAGGCGAGGGCCGCAGTACGGGTCGACGTTGTAAGACGCACCCCGCCGCCGAGAGTCGTCACGAAGAACAAAAGAAATTTCGTCGAGGGAGTTCCACGCGCCGCGGTTGGTCATAATCTTGGAGGGGAGAACGGTGCAATACTGATTGAAAGTGATTCTCGCCATGTCAACAATTTCGGTGCGAGTTGGATGCTCCCGGTTCGGATCTTGGAGGTACATTTCGAACGCCCTTTGTACACTCTGCGCACAGTGTCGGAAAGTTGAAAGGGTGATCTCATGCTGGAGGCCCAACTGGCGTGCAGCTCCTGTGGAAAGCCTTCCAGTGCCACGAAACGCCTCGTGAACAAAAGACGGATCGTCAGTGAATCTGAGGGTCACTGAGAAGAGACGTATGTTGTGGTCGTACAACTCCCGGAAGCGCCGTAAAACCCCATCTGTGTCGGGAATGTACAGGTTGCCCGACAAAAAATCATGATTGACTCCGAATCCGAGCATACTGTCCAGAAAGGTCTTGAAATTAGCTAACTCCTGCCGCGTCAAAACTTGGTGAGGCAATCGGATGGCGCCCATGATATTGCTTGGAGACATGACGAGCTTGGGCGCCGTGTTTCGCTTTGAGAAGGTCGTATAGGCCATGAACTCGGTCAGTGTAGAGGAATATTCCGATACGGCATATCCAGGGATGAGGTATTGCTGGATTGATGCTAACGAAAAGAAAGATGGGAGGACTGTATCAGCAAGTTCATAGGCAGAAGAAAGTTGACTCCCAGAGGTCGACCATGATTTCCAGATCTTAAGGCCCCGAAGATAACTCCTGCTAATTCCCGGGTCGCGACGCCACCAACCAGACAGCTGAGACGCAAGCCCATAGAGAAGTTGCTCCCGCTCTGTTTCAGTTAGGGTCTCGCTGCCGAGAGAAATACCTATTGTCTCCATACACTTTAAGAAATTGGTGAAGATGTGATCAGAAAAGCGTTTCGAGAGATAGTCCCTCAGCGGCCGGTTGTTTTCGACGTTGACAGCTTCGATGCCAAGCTTCCGAGCAGCGGTGAGGATCCACTCTGGCTCGGAGCTCCTGAGCAGCAGAATTCGACCGGGTTGGCATTCCTTGAGCGATAGATTGCGTGACACGCCCTGGACAATCTTGTACGCGGAGCTCTCGATGCTTGAGAGACTCGGGAGGGCCCGGGAGGGTGCTGTACGACCGCCAGAATTTCTCAAGGAGTCGCTCTCGTGCCCTGTCGTCCAGAGCTCTCTCAAGTTCCTGTATGAAAAGCGGCATGACAGTATCTTGCGCCAGCCTCATAATATGTGCACCTGGATCGTCTAGCAGAGCTCGGATTGTATCAGAGTCGTAGCTTTTTTTCAGGAATCTGGTTGTCGGAAACAAAGCCGCATGTGACCTCTCCGCAAGATAGATAGGTGCATCATTCAGGTTCGGGACGGAGACAAGCGTTCCGGTGGTTAGAATCGCAAGAGGCAAACCATCAAGGGGGCCTTCACTTCGCACGTATGCAAGAGTCTCCATGATCTGTTTTTCAAACGTCGGGCCATCGCACGTAGACCGCCGCCGAATCTCGGCTGGTACAGTGTTGAGTAAGGCTCCTTTCACAAAAAGAGGATCGACCGTCTTCATGCATTCGATACCCTTGAGGTTGCGCGCGAGAAGGGGTGAACGACGAAGCAGAGTCACGATCCCGGGGGTTCCAATCGTCTTCAACACCTCGTATACAGCGTGCGGCTCAAGATTTGAAAAGACACTTTCTTGAAACGATCGAAAAACCCCTTCTCTGGTCTCGAAAAGACGAGCATTTGAAGCTGGTAAGTTCTTGAGAAAGCTGGCTGACACCAGCTTTGAGATCTCGTCGCGCGAGGAGGTCAGCCACCATGTATCGCCGCACAAGAGGCGCCGTTCCGTTTTTTGAGCTGTGTTGCGAATGAGGTCTTCGAGTGTTGCGAGATATAAGGGAGGCACTACAGTGTCGAGAATCCACGCATTGAAGGAGGATTTGCCATCTGGTGTACCAGAGCTGTCAGGTGGGGCGAACACAAGACTCTGACGATTCGAAGATATGGCAAAGCGGGCATTGAGATGGAATGGGAGTGACGTCGTCTTGGGCAGACGTAGGGTTGAAAAAAGGTAATGGTCCTTTGGAGTATTGTAGTGCTCCTCGATATCGGATCCAGAAGGCAATCTAAGTGCCAACTGAACTTTCAACTTACTCTGCGGACCGAGCTTGAGTGAAAGCGCGGTGGAGGTGTGCTCAATCGGAATAGAAACCGTCGAAGTGGCAACTATCCAGTTTTCTGGCGAGGTTCGCATATGATGCGAACGAACCTCATTGATACAGACGTCCGCACGGGTGAACGAAGGTTCCTGGAGCTCTCGGAATGCGGAGCGACTTGCAGATGTTTGCCAAATAAATCGAGCGCCGTTCCATGCTGTAATTCTCTCCAGACGAGTAAAGTAGAAGGCATTCCGAGCAAGCTCCCAATATGTCTGATTCATGTGGTCAACTATGGCAGCGAGACTGCATGGCCGTTCACAAATAAAAGCGTAACGGTCCTGTGTTGTCGACGATAGAGGGAGACAGAACAGTGTCTGTAAATCGGAGAAAATGTCAGACATGTCGTGGTGCGAAACTGCTCACTTACTCCCGGGTAGTGGCGCTCCTTGACAGAGAATCCCAAAATATTCTCATATGGAGCGAGCTGATCAGGATACGAGCTTTGCGCAGAGGAAATATAGATTCAGCATCAGACATCGCGCGCTGACCCCAAAGGCAGTGAATTACCTGATTATTTCCTCGAGTGTTCTCTTCAATGCAGTACGCCTCCCGCCTTTGCGTGTACGCGGCAAGTACCTGGCAGATGGATCCAATATCATGACATGTTTGCCTGAGATTACGATCGCGACCTGAGGGTCTGGATTAGAATAATTCATGTAGTAAAAGCGGGGCGACGCACATCACTGAAATAATAAAAACTCAAAGCGCCAAGGCCATGCCTGCCATGGGTATCCAATTGATCGAGTTTTCCACCTTGTCCAACCTGTCGCAGACCCTTGAAATCCGCGTCGCTCATAATGGCATCGTTATGCAAGATCAAAGAATGACACCCCTGAAGGCCGCCAAATTCTGGTGAAATGGCCTGAAAATCGTTTGGGGTGATTGAAGGGGGGTTGCTGATCGCGATTGAGAACTTTTTGGCGCCGGCGTCATCGGCATTTGCTAGAAACTCGTTAAATGCATAGCGCTCGTCATACTCGCGGAGGAAGCCTCGGATGCGTCCTGTGAGGTCTTCTGACATCTGTTCTTCATCATCCGAGTCATCGAGGTCCCCGAGCTGGAGAATAAGGGCGCTGAGAGTTTGAATCTCCAAGGCATCAGCCAATGTACGAGATATAGCATGATGAGTTCCAACTTTATCCTTTAACGCATCTCGAACAAAAAGCTGATGAACGTCTTGGAAGTACACATCTTCGAATCGATGTAAGCACAGGTCGCGCCCAAGAACCCAAAGAAGCGATGGGTCTATATTGCGGGGGGATTTCGAGATCTCCTGTAATATGGAGACCACAAGATCCACTTCGGAAGGACGTGGACTCGGACGCTTCTTTAGTTCTTCAAGCAGCGTCGTGGTAAGAGGTCTGAAGAACACAATTTTTACCACGTGTTCTACTTCAGCACAGACAAAAAAGTCAACTCACTGGTCGTGGCAACCTATCTGTCGAAGAAATCGGGACATTTCCGGTTGTCGAACTAGGCGGAACGGCGGTTTAAGTCCGCTTTCCCCAAGGAGGGCATATTTTGACGGGACTGTCTCGGTATAAGAAACNGGAATCCAGGACTTGTCCGCGACAACAGCCTGTAAAGCTTCCATCTCCCAAGCNGAGAGATGACTGCGTTCGAAAAGAGCACTCAGATATTGGAGNATGTCTCCCAATCNCTGNACGCGTTGGCGANTGTGAGGCAGTTCGATCGTGAGACGGAGCTGGTCAGTTAGAATGCCAAACGGAACGGTATCCGACCACCCTAGTGCAGTGCGTAGCCCTCTCGAAGTGGCGCTAGCATTCTGGAGTAGTGTCAGCGTTAAATCGTAGAAGTAAGGATTGGCGTTCGCGCCGACATAATCATCGCGAGAAACATGTGGGGCTACCAAGCCAGAAGCAGCCGGAAGCCACGCGGACGAGCGATGACTGCGTACGGCCTCATGGAATGCCTGGCTCCAATTTTGATTGAGCTGCTGGAAGAGATGGCGTGACTTCTCGATAGTGTAAGCATTTCTGGGGGAGGAAGAGAGATAGGCGAGGCGTTCTGAGACGACATGATGTGTGAGAGACGACGGGAAGAATCCAGCATTCTGCATTACAGAAATGTAATCGTCCTCTTCGAAATGACCTGTGGGGATTTTACCAGGTTCTCCGACGTATAAGATTCGAAGAGAGGATTTAGGGCTTATCAGGCCGTTTGGTTTGACGCGCTCATTGAGATCGTTGACGGTCACGAAAGGCAGATCCTTCAGCTTCGATTTCAAGGTAGCCGGAAGTCTATACCAGTGGCGGACCATCTCTTCGACGAATTTTCCCTGAAGGTCAAAGCTCTGATCGTTCCAGTGGTCGATGGCAAGCATAAGTAAGTCAAACACGCCCTTTGGGGCAATCGGCTCAAGAAGCTGTGCCAGACGCTGTGTCTTGTAGTCGTTGGTGTCCATGTATATGACGGGCGGAAAACGATTTAGAGAAGGAAGGGGGAACTCNTGATCCGGTATGGAAACGTGTATCCTCGAGCCGTTCACACAGCTCAAAGANGGGTGTCCGTTGGCANGATCGCGCACCAAGAAGANTGGGAGCCTTTGGAGAATATACTTGTCTTCCTTNCTCAAGGGCGAGANTTCGCCNTAGAGTGGCAATCCGTTGTAGAAGGAGTCGCGAAACGACGCCGTAGGAGTCAGGCCGGACATGAGGGCNNGATCGCAAGATCGAAGNAGGAGAGGGATGTACTCTGGNGAACGGGGGCTAATGACCAAGGAATGGTCNTGTAGCATNGATACCACCTGATTCGAGAGATCNGGATGNGNCCCGTACACTCCNACGGTCTTCCAGGACGCGACACTTGNNTCATCGGTGTCCTGGAACGAGACCATCTTGTCGGTCACTNTCCTGACGGCCCCGGAAGCCGTTGGCAGGAGGGAAAGANAACCNCCNTGCGCTAATAACTGTTTAAAAAANNANTTCCTTTTCCNCCATTGTTCGAGCCAGGTCCAAAACCTGATCACCCAAGGTACATCTGNAGTNGAATTNANCGTTAAGTACGAGAGAACNTCGGTNNGANTGAAGGACGTGNTGTTCAGGTANTTGCTCGAGTNGGGNAACAGGAGNGCCTCGCGCAGACGGGATGACATGCAGTCATAGGAAATCANGCANTCATGCTTCGCNAAGAGCGACGCCTCCTCTTCAGTTGCGGGAACAAAATACTTCCGCCCATGTANGTTNGAAGTTAGGGCGATAAGGCTNGCAGGCTNATNGGAAAGGTAAAACCATGGCAAGCCNNNGATGAGCGAGTAGTTCGGTGTCGACGATGANAATNTGAGGTAGTCCATGACATCGCGAAATATANCCTTATTCCCCAGCGATGGCCACGATNCACGGGACGATCGATCGAGAAGAATTTCGTGTAAGCGCTGAGCGGAAAGAAAGGAGGCGCGAGGCTGAGAGGATGTCTGGAGAAGATGATAAATGTGGGAAGGTGGCTGGACAACGTCGAGTCCCAGAGCAGCAAGTAGTTCCAAGGATACGGAAGGATTTGTTGGTGAGATGAGGGTTTGCTGATTGCTGAGGGATATAAAACGGGAGTTTGCGATTGTCGGGAAGACGGGGAGACCTTGCTGAACGATTTCGTGTACCAATGCCCCGGGTAGGTCCACCCAATAACTCTCGCTGTCGTATTCTTGAGATGGCCATGCCTTCCAGCACGCAGATGCACCNAGGCTAGCAATGACTTTGGAGAGGAGATCGGCCCANACTTTNGGCGCATATTCATCGAAAATGAGGCGATTCCATTCAATAAGGCGCCT
>JANKHO010000085.1:0-32555 GCA_027627235.1 Agrocybe chaxingu | reverse complement strand
ANNNTNNTAGGCGGCGCGAGATACCTTTCTCTCGAGTGAGGGAGGCCAATTTCTTGACGATTCTTGAGGCTCTGTCTGTCAGGGGTTAGTGCGAACATGGCGTTGAGGTGCACTGGGAACCCGGTCCGGATGGGCAGGGGAAGGAGGGTGTAAAGCAATCCTTGAATTCGGTTGCCATTAAGTGGGAAGGCAATGTCAACGTTGGGTGTCAATTTCTCCGTGGTCAAAGCATCGCCGATATCGTATCCCAATCGCTTCGACAGGAGAAGAGTAGCTTCGGTTTTGTCGAACGCTCGATGGTGGAAGCACCAATCGCGAACACGTGTCGTTCCGTCGGCCATTTCCAAGGTTGTACGACGGATAGGCAACCCTGTCAGGGCAGCATCCGATGAGCTAATATCTTCAACCCGCACACGCCCGATGAATGTATCCAGGCTGTTGGCTTTGATGTGGCGTATCTCAATCATTTTGATATTCTTCAAGAAAAGAATGGTCTGCTCGAGCTCGTCAGAGCCGAAGCCCAGGAGGAGATCCCGTATCTCCTGGACCGAGGTTGGTTCGCCTGGCTTGATCTGGCTGCGGCCTGCCTGCTTTTCGGTTCTGAGAGGCAGACGGAAGGCAGTCCCATCGTATTTCTGGAGGGGGTCGTTTACGACCGACTTGAAAGTAGTGTTGCCGGGAGCTGAGGTGAACTCCGAGTCGAGTTGAACTTGGCTCGGGTGGGGGTGTAGGAGCGACAGGTGCCGAGCTCCCAACGATACCGACGTCCGAACGTGAGTCGGAGGTGAATTCCTGCAGCTTTGGAGGTGGTGGCAGGGTGAATTTGTCGTCTTTCTCATGAGCCTTTTTGACGGAAGAACTTGAATTTGGGCAGTGTCGACTCTTTCTTCTTCTTCTCCGGCTTTGAAAGAGACTGAGGCGAGGATGTTGTTGGCGCCGCAGCCTTCTCTTTCTCCTTCTGAGGCGGCGGCTTCGTTGCCTCGGGGGACTTCTTCGGTACAGGAGCCACTACAGCTGCCGGTCTCTCTTGTTCCTGAGACGGTGTTGGGATTGGTGGCGATGACGATGATGACGATGATGACGGCAGAGGGAACGGCGAGGACATTGTGAGTGCCGGAGGAGGTCTCGCCGGCGGAGGAGGTCTCTTGTTCTCCGGCAATGCAGTCGGCGGCGGGGGTGATGGCGCTTGAGAATACCCTGCATTGGCAGCGGCCGCTGACGTATTGTCCTGCACTGGTCGGGGAGGAGGTTTCACCGAATTTCTCTTGTTCTCTAATACCCGTACTGGCTCCGGGGCTGGCTTCGGCGGAGGCGCAAGAACGATAGGTGCAGTTAGCGAGGCCGGGGGTAACGAGGAGGAACTTGATGGAGTATTCTCTCGATCTCGTCCAGGAGACGGGGGCAGAAGTCGAGGTGATGACGGAGATGACGGCGTCGAAGGATATCTTGAACTGACACTATCCCTCTGGATATTGTCATGAGCCGGCGTTGGGGTCGATTGTTCTTGTACTGGAGCTGGGAATGTCTTCGGCGGAGGTGTCGCCACGGCTTTGTCTCCCCGTTGTTCTTGGCTGAGTGGAGACACCGGGATCGGGGCAAACGATGGCTGGGAAGCCGGTATCGAAAAGTAGCCCTCATTTGCCTGCGCTGGTTCCTGGAAAGGGTTCTCTACGGGTGTCACCAAGGCTTTGACTGGCGGTGGTGGAGGTGGGGGGACACGAGGTGACGACGGCGGTGAATGCGGAGGCGAAGATGATTTCGAGACATTGGACACCAAGACGTTACCCTGCTGCTTCTCTGCATCCGGGAAGGCTCTCGGCGTTAACCCCTTCTCTTGGTCGTGCGCTCGCAATGGCATTGGGATTGGAGCCACGGCCGTCGGTGAATATGGTGTTGAAGAGAACGTCGTATGCACATTGCCATTTAGCTCGGACGAACCAGCGCGTCTTCGACGACGCCACCTCCATAAAAAGAATGCAACGGCTCCAAGAACAATGGGAATCACAACCCCGAGTGCAATCCCGACGTTTCGACCGGTGTTGCTCCCACCGCCGCCCGAGGATGATGAAACTTCAAATCTTCGCCTGAATCAGTCGCTCGCCACGGAGAAAAAAATATCAGGTAACACACATGATGCCGTCCATAACGGCAAGCGTCTCGCCAGGTGTCATTTGGAAGCTCAGCTGTCGAGTCCTGCTCGCCCCGCCTTGATATGTTGCCCTCACACCTGCCCTGGCCGTGCTCTGCCCTGAACCGTCATTGACACTGTTGTAATCCTGCAAGTCGACTGTCCGGAAGAAGACCCCATCCACGAAGATGTTCGTCTTCACGGCAAACGGGTACAGCGCCGACACGAAGTCGAAGTTCACGACTGCCACGACTTGTCAACGAGCTCCTCCAGAATGCAGGGCGTTACTCACAGGTGAAGTTTATCGACGCAACCGCGTCCGGGTCCGCTGTCACCGAATGCCCTCCACCACTATCCCACCCGGCTCCTCCGTCATCGTGCCATTCCCAGCTTGCACTCGGCGTGTAACGAAACAGAGAGTTTTGATCGTCGACAGTCACGTTCCTGAGCTGCGCAAGAGCAGCGGAAACTGCGAACCCAAGGACCAAGAGAGGGTGAAGCAGCAGCATTGTCAGCGTTGGCCAGAGGTCATGGTGGGTTGAAGACAAGAGCAAGCTTGGCCCTTTATAAATGTGATGATAGAAGGCCCTGCCCAGTGCATCCCTTACGTCACAAACGGTGCAAGAATTAGCTGCGGAGTCCGCACAGCCGCTTCCAGAAAGGGCAGCTCGAGCTGTCAAAAGCAAGTCAAGAGAAGAGACCCAAGGTCATGCGTCAGTGCGAAGGGAACTGAACGCCAAGAAAGGTATGCAATCACTTCTCGAAGTCAAAAACATGGGCTCAGGTTTCCGTGGTGAACAAGTATGAAGAGTTAATTATATCGTCTGGGCAAAGCTACACTGTCAGTGAAAATGGTTCACCAAGGCGACTTCAAATGAAACGTCGAATAGGCTAACATGGGCGAATACCAGCTGTCCAACCTCCATCCGCCCCATCACCCTTTGAATTCTCATCGCACTCACGACGGACTCCGATGGCCCACCAACAACTGACAGTGCAGCGTCGTGCAGACTCATCCTCCTCGCCCGCGAGCTCTCGGCGTTATCATCCTTGAAAGGCGACTTATACGCGCTCGGTGCAATCGTTGAGGGCCCGGCCAGACCGGCTTGGGATCTAGTCGATGAGTAAGCCCCGGCCTCTGTCATCGCAGGTGATCGCCCGTCGTGTCCATCGCCGTGATAATCGGGTATACTAGCGTTCGGAACCAGATGTCCAGAGTTTCTTTGCCTTTTCTTGATTAAATGCCGCCAGAGAAGGATGATGATGAAGAGGGCGAGGATCGGGCAGACGACACCTAGAGCGATGGCGAGATTCCTCGCGCGTCGATGCGCTGACTCGGAATCGTTGCCTGTCGATACCTGCTGCGCGGTTGTGGAAGAAGTTGAGGAGGTTGAGGAGGTTGACTGCGGGGTAGTCGTGCTGGTTGTCGATGCGAGAGTGGAAGTCGGCGTTGAAGATGTAGATATACTCGTTGATATCAATTCGATGTCGAAGCTAAGTAGAATCTTATCTGCGTCTACCCAAACTGGAGGTGCGCAGCAATGACTCACATAAACGCGTCTACAACCGCATATCCTCCCTCAGAAGCCATCGAAACACGAATAGTCTGACCCCTACTGGTAGTTCCGTTGTATGACGCGACCACAGTGGAAGGGATAGTCCCAGCTCCGGACCCATCGTCCGTCGAATCATAATCTTGGAGGTCCACGGTCGCATAGTGGACGCCATCGACAGACAGGTCGACCTTGATCTCGTAAGGATACTTTGCTGATAGATAGTGGAAAGACATGACTGTTCATATGTATGAGTAAACCAGCATGTATGCGCGAATTGAAGGCAGGTTACGCACAAGTGTAAGATATTTCCGCATATGCATCGGGATCCTCTGCGACCATATGCCCGCTTCCGCTATCCCAATTCGACCCCTCGACCTCCGTCCAGCTGGAGCTTGGAATATAGTTGATTAACGGACTCTGATCGTCCACTAGGACGCTCGTGATTTGCTGAGCGAGTACAAGATGGATCAACGCTCCGAGTCCAACGAAGAAGACGCAAAATCGCATAGCTGAAAATCATGAGATGGTCGGAAGGCTGCGAGGGGTGAACACAACACACTTTTTGTAGGAATTCGAGCACAGCTTTCGGGCAGGGTTCCTGGGATATGTCCATGAGAAGGGTGCTATAATTGACATCCATCGATAACTCTATCACAGAAATAGGCGCTTGATTCCCACCACGTCGAGGGTCACAGGACTGTTTCGAAGACAATGAAGGCACAATCGTCAAACGAAGAGATCCAGACCATAAAGAGTGCCCTATAAGCCTTCATTTCACCCGTAAAAAGGATGAAGTCCAGGTTGGTTCATGCATAGTTGGCTTGTTCTGCACCGACTCTACGTCGAGCGCCACCACCGCAGAACGTTGTGAGGAAAGGCCCTCGTAGGATCATCAGGTGTATAATCTGGGGTTATCCCGCTCTCCTGATTCTGCTTGAAGTTTGAAGGCTGTCAACGGAGTGATAGCAAGCAGCTAGGTTCGTGACCAACCTGAATATGGGCGAGACAAGTTAGGAAGTCTGACAAGGAGCCCATCTGATTATGAAGCGATGATACCTCTTATTTGCGTAAATTTGAACGATAGCAATCGGCGCTTGGGTGGATTTCGACTATTGTTCTAATTCTCGCTGAAGGGAATATGGAGGAAACAGACAAGGATTTCTTCAACCACCGGGCCGGCCATTGACGTTAGAGGCAATCTCCGGGATAATTCCCAGGCTGATTACCCTTATCTCGTTTGTTCCTTTCACCGCCTTCCCCGCAAAGGAACCAGCTAACATATCCCCAACGAAATCTTCTCTTCACTTTCCCTTTTCGATTCGAAAAGTGTCTGCAACTCGCTTCCTTCACCGAGCTAAAATCCAGATCACCTGCCTCCATGCCATCCGTCATTGTCGGATTTGCCTGGATTAAATCGCTGTTATGGCGGCTCCAAAAGGTGGTTAGTAAGGTGCAATTTTGATTCGACGCCTCAATCGCACACTGATAAGAACTGTAGGATTCAGGATCAGCCAAGACCAATGAAATGCCTCTCTGAGTCTGTATTCTGACATGTACATGGCCGTATGTAACCGTGCAGAGAATTCTGCACTCAACCTAACTAAAGATTTTATGCTTGGTCTTTTCTTGTCGCCGCTCTATCCAAATTTCTCCTGCGATGACCTCATCGGTAGTTGTATGGAACGCAGCCGCTCTGGAGATAAAAGGTCATCATAAGATGGAGGGGACCCTACACAATCGATCGCCCTCCTCCTTTCAAGATGTCCTCTCAGCTTGTGTGGTTAATCACTGGAACTACGTGCGTCACCTCCCTGTCTCACAAGCACATTGACAAACATGATGTATTGCCTCAGGTCGGGACTCGGACGCGATCTCGCGCTGGAAGCGCTGAAGCGTGGTGACAAAGTTATCGCGACAGGTCGTGCCCGTTCTGTGGCGAAGCTCGCCGATCTGAAGGAAAAGGGTGCCGATGTCTTGGAGCTGGATGTCACTGCTCCTCTTGAAGATCTCCACGAAATCGCCAAGAAAGTAATTGCTATTCATGGGCGTGTCGACGTCCTAGTGAACAATGCAGGCCAGCTCAAGATTTCCTCGATGTATTAGATGATCAAATGACAGATTTTATCGCATTCAGGGTACATCCTGGTTGGAGCCATCGAAGAAAGCACGTTCGTGACTATATACTCTTCGGTTACTCCCTTGCCTTATCTTCCTTGAGTATAGTCCTCAAGAGACCTTGGATCAGTTCAAGTGAGTTATTTTTTGCATGTTTTTCCTATTAATTAAACCGCCATGGTAGTACAAACGTATTCGGTGCTTTGAACGTCACACGGGCTTTCTTGCCTTATATGCGTGAAAAGAAAACCGGAACCGTTGTTTTCATAGGATCTATCGGAGGATGGAGGTGCGTTGAACGGCATATGCGTCAACAACGTTACTCGAATGTTCATGATCTACATGCAGGTCGGTGCCTTATGCGGGACTCTATGCCACTACCAAGTGGGCACTTCGAGGTCTGTCCAAATGATCCCTTTCAACTTCAGCGTCCAATGTTTGCTAATGCAGGAATCTCCGAAACCCTCCACGATGAAATTTCGCCCTTGGCCTAAGGAGCATCTGCATCGACTTTGGCTACTTCCGCACCGCGTTCTTGGCTGCCGATCAGCGTGCGCCGCAGGTTGCTCGTATTCCCGACTACCAAGAGACCTCCCAACGTGCCGAGGCTGCTCTTCAGGGTATGCGCCCATCTCATTCCGACGTCACTCGGTCTGACCTTCGCTCTCCCAGCCTACAACGGAAAGCAACCTGGCGATCCTCTCAAAGGCGTAGCAGTCATCGCCGACGTTGTTAAAGGCGAAGGTGGTGCTGCAGGAAAACCTTTTCCACGTAGCCTCGCGCTTGGAACAGACTGCTACACGGGAGCGAAGCAGTCGAGTTTGGATGCGATTGAGAGGCTGGAGGCGTGGAAGGAGGTCTCGTTCAGTACCGACTACGAGGACTAAACCATTTCTTGTTGCTTGAAAAAATAAATGGGTTGTATCTGCATTTTAGAAGCAGTTGTATGGCTGCAGTTAGGCAACTTCATACATACAACATGTTGCTAGCCCCTATCTTCCCATTTCGCGTCCTGTGGCGCGTCAATTTAACGCGATCACGTGGGAGCTTCAACGGTGAAGCATTTCGGTTCCCTCAGCTCAGCCACTCAAGGACTTTCACAAGAAATGCGCAGCAGATTCTCTCAACGTACAATGAGGCCTATGACAACGCTATCGAAACTACGTATGTCAGGTATGGTCAGGTGGGAAGTCGGAGATTTTGTTTGAACGCCCTGCAGGAGCATGTCATTATCGGTCCGTTTCGTTAAACTGACCGCCAGGTCTACGAGGACGCAGACGAAGAAAACACGCGATGCAACACCAGGGCCGAGAGTTTCTTCAACGTGCTCTCCCAAAGTTCAAAGCCCTGTGCTTTTTGGAACTGCGTCAGCAGCAGATATTCGCCTTAGAGTGAGGTATCGTTCAATGCTTAGATTCGAGGAAGGGTCAGTTGCTGCAGGTTTTCCTCTTACGGGATGAGCAATCGTAGAGCCATTTTCAGGAGTTCGATGAGTGGAGGAAGCGAGGGAAATTATTTTTCGATTTTTCACGACTTGGGTGTCATGTTGACAGTATATCCAATCATATTTTCGTTCCCTTTTGCCCACGGCTCACCGGGCCAGCCCTAAATTGACGTTGACACACTTTTTGCTTCCATCTTGCCTCCCACCACCACCACCACTTCGCGCTCAGCAAGGCTTAAATATTCACATTGTGCGCATATATGCGAACTTATAGGCTCTTTTGATTTGAATGGACGTCTGACTTTCCTTTAGATGTCGCGTCAGCGGCCAGCCCGCCCTCGTCGCGGTCAACAAGTCCCACTGCTAGAGCAGCTTCGACTCCTCGATGAGGAACAAACCGAAGCTAATCGCGTCTTCGAAGAACGACGTTCGCTCCTCCTTCGTCAACATGCCTTTCCAACACCTACTGGCATTCAATCCGTCCCACCCGAGATCCTTGCAGAGACGTTCTCACATCTCGTCGATGGCGACTCGAGGAACCTGATTTTTCCTTCGCACGTTTGTCGGCTTTGGAGGGACGTCATCCTTCGCGAGGCAGCTCTCTGGACCTGCATACATATCGGTGACCGCAACGAATCTGTAGTGGTCGCACTGCGCTTCCTCAAGACGTGCAAACAACGAGCTCGCGAGCGGTCGCTGTCGCTTTCGATCAACAACCGCAAGAAACTCATGTCCATGGGCAGCTTTAAGAACACTTTTGCCGTTTTGACTCGCACCATTCGATGGGAGTCGATCTCTTTGACAACTAGCCAGATCGAGGAATGCGTCGTTTTCATCAATGACTTGCCGCCAAGCAGCATCGCAGCAATCAAGGAATTGTCCTTTAGTACGAGCCTCGACAGACCAACAGGCCGTCCCTTCGGCGAAAAGAAGAGTCTGGACCTACAGCGTTTCACGGCGCTCAAAGCACTTACCCTTGACTTCCCTAACCCACTGTCAAAAATAAAGGGAGCATGTTCTTGGGATCAACTCACAGACCTGAAACTCACATCCAGAATGCACTCAGTAAAACTACTAGCAATCCTTCGCCGTTGTGTCAGCTTGGAGAATTGCTCCCTTTCGCCGGATTCTAGCCTCGACAAAATTGATTTGGGGAAGGGCGAGCGCCCCCCAAAAAAGGCCCGCCTTCTGAAGCTGAAGAAGCTCGAACTCGTTTCCGAACACATCCCCTTCCTTCTCCCTGCCACACTCGTTTGTCCTATCCTTCAAGAGGCCACTTTCTTTTACAAATACGATTACGGCCTTGACGATTCTGATGACTCTGACTACGACTCTGAAAGCGACCTATACCAGGAAGCCATAGAACTCAAAACTTTCATCTGCAAATGCGCCGAAACCCTGCGAAAGCTTCGAGTTCCCGGAATGTTCGGGAATATCCTTCGCGCCTGTCTCCCTAAGCTCAACAGCCTCGAGGAGCTTGTCGTCGTTGCTCCATATCATAATGCGGAATACTGGGCCATGGAGGAATGCATGGATGATTGCGGAATCGAATCATTCTTTCCTCCTCTCATCATCACAAGCCGAAGCATTTGCCTCCCTCGCTTAAGAATCCTTCAAGTTCTCGAGCAGCCCAACCGAACCAAAGACCGCGTCGAGGACTATATCTTTGAAATAGCCAAGTCTCGTATGTCAGGAGAAAAGGGTGTAGCCCATTTGGAGCGCATAATTCTCAAGACGTCGAGCCAGAGAACGCAGAAATTAGAAAAATATCGCAGAGAGTATCAAGAGTGGGAAAGTCAAGGCCTTCTAGTAGACTTCGATGGTTAGGTGGGCGTAATTTCCATTTTCTGGAAGGTTTTAATCCCGCCTTGACAAGTTCGAAGACGAATCAACGTTGAAAGAGAGAATTGATGCAATTGTGACTCTTTATACAAAAATTTCGTGCAGATTGAAACGTAGAACCTGTAGAATCGGAGCCATGAATTATACTTCACTCTAAAACTCGTCTGACGGAATGGTTGGTCCAACTGTTGAACGGTTGAACGTTTTGGATGTGGTTCGTCGGGCCGGGAACAGCCGAAGTGTCCTGTTCACGGTTCTCGCCTCCTTTCCTCACACCCATCACCACCTTATACACTGCCCTTCCGTTCGCCTCAGTCTACCATACACCCATCGCGTATATGTAAGTTTTACACCTTCCTTTCTCCCAAATGGACTGCTAACGGTGATATGCCACGTAGATGTCGCGTCGACGTGCTACCCGCACTCAGCGCGAGGTCAAGACCTCAGAAGTCGACGAGGAGATCCGTTTGCTCGATGAAGAACAAGCCGAAGCCAATCGTCGCTTTGAAGAACGACGAGCACGTCTCCTTCGCAAAAAAGCTGGCCTCCCATCGGGTTCCGTTGGAGTTCAATCCATGCCGCCCGAACTACTCTCTGAGGTATTCCCGTACCTCGTCAACGGCGACTCGAGGAATTTAGTGTGGCCATCGCATGTTTGTCGGCTCTGGAGAGAAGTTATTCTCCGCGAAGCCGCTCTTTGGCGCTTCATATGTGTCGGCGAGAAGGACGAGCACAAGCGTGTCACTCTGGCTTATCTCAAAACTTGCATAACGCGAGCCCGCAGCCGTCTCCTCTCCTTTTCTGTCAAGCCTCATAACGAGTACATGTCATCCGAGGCCTATTTCAAGGAAATTCTAAAAGCAGCAACCACAGGCACCGAGACATGGGAGTCGTTTTCCTTCACGACCTTGGAAATGGCGGACTGCGTTCTGATACTCATCACGATCCCAAGGTGCCAACCAAAGGTCTTCGCTCCGCTGAAAAATCTATCTCTCACATGTCTTGGTCGACTCCAGCCCTGGTCCCTATATACATTGGACCCTCAACAGACAATACTAGGCCCGGTACCCTTGCGATCACTCCAAACCCTTACCCTTGATTTCAGCTCTTCAATCTCCGCTGCGAAGACATCAGTCTCATGGAATAGGCTTACGAGTCTGAAGCTCGCCTCTGGCATGACATCTTTAGCCTACCTTTCTATCCTCTGTCTCTGCACCAATCTCGAATCGTGTTCCATATCGCCTGATACCGATTTTGACCTTGGGTATACGACAGGGTCCTATGAGCCGGCAATTTTGGCTAAGCTGAAGAAACTCGAGCTTGTTTGCAACTCGAAACCCGCTTTCCTTCCTTCCCTACTCGTCTGCCCTTGCCTTGAGGAGGCAACCTTCAAATTCAACTACTGTATGGAAGTGGGAGATGCCGAGTTGATAGCCTTCCTGGCGAAGTGTGAGGCCACACTACGAAGATTAAAACTCTCAGGAGTTTTTTGTCGTACCGACAAGTGGGCGCCTTCTATGCAGAATCTGGAGGAGCTCACCATCATGGGAGGATATGACAGCGACTTCGACAGTGACGACAGCAGTGACTCCGACAGCGATGACGACAGTGACGACGAGGACGAATCTTCCGATCAAGCTATTTCCAGTTTCTTCTCGCCTCTCGTTGTCACACCCAAAAAGGCTTTGCTGCCACGGCTCAAAGTCCTTCAGGTCATCGATCAGAGCAAGAGGTCAAAAAATGCAGTGAACGCCTTGCTTTTCCAGATCGCAAAGTTCAGGATGACTAGAAAGCGAAATGTGGCGAAGTTACAGCGTATTGTCTTCAAGATGGTGGATCGAACGGACGCGAAGATGGACCAGTACCGCAGGCAGTATGCGAAATGGGAGAAGGATGGTCTTCAAGTCGAACTCGACGAATAGGTACTCTGGATCACCGTCGAGGTCTGAGTGTTGCTCATTGCCGAACGCGACGGACACGACTGGATTTCGTGGAGTTATTGACTGTACTGCTTCAACACAGGCTAATTATACAAACTCGTATTGTCACTCTTGCTTCGGAATGTGTATAACGCTCGGCGATTTGTCTGCAATCGGTAGCCAACTGAGGACGATTACAGGGGCTTACCCAAATCTGGTAACTGCGCATGTGCGACACCCGAAATCCCGATCTGTTGCGACAGGACTTTTGGCCTCCTTTCTTTGCACGCCCATGCAGAGGTCCTCAGACATTTGAAGCAGCTTTCTATGTGAGTAGAAAACCTCTGATTCATATCCTGGTCTTATAAACCGCGTCCAGATGGCATTGTACACCACTCAAGAAGAACTCGAGGCTCTGGTCAGCAAATATCGCCGCGATCTCGAGCGACGGAAATTTCTTCGTCGAAACCCTGGCCTTGAAGGTCGCCAATGTCTCCTACAACGCGTACCACCCGAGGTACTCCTGGCGATATTCTCGATAGTCCTCGACAACAACTCGAGAAACATGATCTTTCCCTCGCATGTGTGCCGTCACTGGCGGGATCTAGTCACACAATCGTCCGGGCTATGGACGTATATTACTCTTGGAAATTTTGACGAGGATGAGGACAATGTTCTCGCCTACCTCCGGACATGCATCCAACGAGCCAGCCCACACCCCTCTCGCTTTCGATCAACCTCGATAACGAGCGGATGAATCCGGACACCCTCCTTGAAGCCGTCTTTAACGTGGCAGGAAAATATCAGTGGAAGTCGATAAGCTACAAGTCGAACAAGATCGCCGAATTTATCCCTTTCTTCGACGGGAGGTTCAACCTCGGACAAGTCAGGAGTTTATCGATACGTTTATCTCTTACCTGCGTTGACAGGGAGGAACAAGGAATTTTCGAGTTAGATCTACCGGGTGGAGTGGTAGACATGCGGCCGTTCACGCACCTGCGGTCTCTAAATCTCAACTTCGAGGAGGAGATCAACATAACCAAGGTGCTAGTCCCGTGGGGCCAGCTAACGGACTTAAAACTTACGTCGAGCATTGACTCACGCTTGTGCCTTTCCATCCTCCGTCACTGTACCAACCTGGAAACCTGCGAGCTGCACCCCAAGACCTATAAGGACAGAAAAATCGAGAAATATAAACAACCAGTGCGGCTTCCTCAACTCAAGCAGCTCCGTATCATCACTTCCTCCGACATTCCCGCAATGCTGGTTGACAACCTTCAGTGTCCGGCCCTCCAGGATGCATCCTTCCACTACGATTACGACGAGGAGCGTAACTACAGCTTCTTGCTGTCTTTCATTGAAAATTGTCGCGAAACGCTCTTAAAGCTGGAGCTTCCTGGACTCATAACCGATGAGTTCATTGAAATGCAAGGCCATTTGAATGTTCTAGAAGAGCTCACAATCACTGGTAGATTCGGATGGCCAGAAACCTTCGAGGATCTCATGGACGGCCGCGCCGATAGGCCTTACGATGCCGGCATGCGCGCTTTCTTCCAGGATCTCAAGAGACGGCCCGAAACTCTTCCGAAATTGAAGGTCCTTCGTATACTTGACCAGCGCCCAGAAGAGAAATCCTCTGTGGGGCGCGAGGTCGCACAATTTATCGACTCCCGCCTAGCAAATTGCAAGGATTCGGCACCGCTTCACATCGTTTTCAGGTTGAATAAGGACGCCAGTGAAGAGCAACGGAAGCTAGGACAAAAATATCGGAAATGGCGGGCCCAGGGCTTTACGATGGATTTCGAGTAGTGAGTACTTAGGCTTGGTCTACTCGTTTGTTCTGCCATACGATTGTATATATGCGTTCTTCATAACTCTTCCTTTGAGCCGTCTAAACACATATCTGGGAAGCCTTATCCATAGTTTAAATCCTGGATAGTGAGGTAAATACTGCTATGTCCACAAGACCTCGAAGTTGTTGACCACAATGGTAGTGCTCCTATGTTGACCTGATCTAGTAACCGTCCCCTCGGGACCCGGCAATGCCGATTAGCGATTCCGTTCAATGCGACGACACTTTTCAGAGTCGTGTCTTTTCCTCCTGCTTCTAGAGCACCACACTGTCTTCCGGCTTTTGAAGTAAGTCTCAACTCTTTTATCTGCATTTTCACCTGGTTGTATCGCTACTTATCGTGCACCGCAGATGACCTTGTACAACACTGAAGAAGAGCTCGATGCCCTAATCGATAATTACCGTCGCGGACTTGACTCACTCGAACAGGAAAAAATCCTTCGTCGAAAGCTGGCCCTTAAAAGTCGCCCATCTATCATACAACGCGTACCTCCCGAGGTCTTCCTAGTGATATTCTCGATGCTCCTGGACAACGATTCAAGAAACATGATTTCCCCCTCGCAAGTGTGCCGTCTCTGGCGCAGTTTGCTCACCGAGATGTCCGCATTGTGGACGTGTATCGTCCTTGGCGATTTCGACGAGGATGAGGAAGCTGTTCACGCCCACCTCCGGACCTGCATCCAACGCGCCGGCCCACGCCCCCTTTCGCTTTCAATCAACCCCAATAACGACTGCATGGACCCGTACACCCTCCTCGAAGCCGTTTTGAAGGTTGCAAGGAAGTCTGAATGGATCTCGATAAGCTATGTCTCATCCGATATCACCGAATTTATCCCTTTCTTCGATGGCAGGTTCGACCTCAGACAAATCAGGAGTCTATCTCTCACATGCGACGAACGGGCTGAGGATTCGGACGAGGAAGAGATTTTCGAGTTGGACCTCTCAGGCGGTGTGGTCGACATGCGGTCTTTCACGCACCTCGAGTCGCTGAGCCTCCACTTTGTACAGCAAATCGACACCGCCACGCTGCTAGTCCCGTGGGCCCAACTCACGAACCTTGAACTGGAACCTGACATTGACTCCAGTGTCTGCCTGTCCATCCTCAAACTGTGCATCAATCTAGAAAACTGCACGCTACACCCCGACACCGAGGGCGACCTAGATATTATTTACGACGAAAATTACAAGCGTAAGCCGATCCGGCTTCCCAAACTCAAGCAGCTTCATCTTTGGACCTCCCAAGTTCCCTCGTTGCTCCCGGATACTCTCAAGTTACCAACCCTCCGAGACGCAACGTTCCATTACAGCAGAGAGGAGGAGTATGGCGACTGCGTTTATCTGCTATCTTTCATTGGAGATTGTGGTAGAACGATACGGAACCTGCAACTTCCTGGACTCATGACCAACGATTTCATGCAAATCCAGGCTGACTTGAAGGTCCTGGAAGAGCTCACGATCACCGGTCCGTTCGGCTGGCCGGAAAACATCGAGGATTACGAAGACAAAAAGTATTATGACGAAGGTGTTCGCACTTTCTTCAAGAATCTCAGAAAACAGCCTGGAAGCCTTCCAAAAATGAAAGTCCTTCGAATGCTTGGACAGCGCCTCGAGGAGAAGGCCTCCATGGAGCGCGAGGTTGCACAGTTCATTGAGTCCCGTCTATCGGAGCGCAAGGAGTTGGGCCAACTGAAGGTCTTTTTCAGACTGGATCAGGACGCCAGCAATGAGCAGAGGGATCGAAGGCAAAAATATAGGAAATGGCAGGCCAGGGGTGTTACAGTGGATTTCGAATAATTAGCATCATCTCATCGGTAAGTCTGCCAAAAAAATCGCAGATTTGTAGGTATATGTTGGGTCTGTGTCCCGAAATTTAATGCTCGCGGCCTCTGGGGTATATGCACCAAATTATTATCACCCGCCTTCGGATTGGGAGCGTCTACTTCATCCAAAAGTCCTTGAAGCTGTCGAGCAGGGTTATACTTATAGGGGCTGAAATGTCCTCATCCGGTAACCGGCCTCCAGGTAGTTGCAACGTGTTTGTCTTTTCCTTCTTACTTGAATCTCCACTGGACCGAAAGCATCTTGCCATCTTGCAGCCCTTAATGTTGGTCGTAACTTCATAATCTCATTTCTTACTCCTGATATCGCGTATCCCAGATGAGCTTGTATAGGAGCCAAGAAGAGCTCGAAGCTCTTGTCAACGATTATCGTCGTGATCTCGAGCGACGGGAATCGCTTCGTCGAAACCGCCTTAAAGGCCGACCATCCCCTATACAACGCGTGCGCACCACCCGAGATCCTCCTAGAGGTATTCTTAACCCTCCTCAACAACAATCCAAGAAACATGCATGGTCTTTCCGTCGCATGTGTGCTACTCAGTCGTCCACGCTGTGGACGTGCATATCGCTTGGTGATTTTGACGAGGCTGTTTTCGACCACCGCCGTGCTTGCATACAACGCGCCGGCCTATGCCCCCTTTTGCTTGTGATCAATCCCAACAATAAGCGAATGAACCCGGACGCTCTCCTCGAAGCCGTTCCGAAGGCGGCAGGAAAATGTGAATGGAAGTCGATTCAACCTTGGACAAGTCAGGAATTTGTCTCTTACCTGCTGTGTGCGGGCCCGAGGTCTGTTCGAGTTGGATCTACCAAGCGGAGTAGTAGGTTTGCGGCCGTTCACGCACCTACGGTCTCTGATCCTCGATTTTTGGGAGAAGATCGACACAACTAGGGTGTTAGTCCCGTGGGGCCAGCTAACGAACCTGAAGCTTACATCGGGCGTCGCTCCACGCCTGTACCTTTCCATCCTTCGCCACTGCGTCAACCTAGAAAGCTGCACGCTACAACCCCACACCGCCAGTGACTACGAAATCCTCTGGAACAACAGCTATAAACGCCAACCACTCCTGCTTCCTAAGGTCAAGCAACTCCATCTCTCAACCTTTGAAGTTCCCTCGTTGCTCCCAGATAACCTTCAGTGTCCCGCACTCGAAGACGCGACATTCTTCCATGAACACGAGAAGGACGAAGGCAACTGTAGTTTCCTGTTTTCTTCCCTCGAAAGCTGTGGCAAAACGTTGTTGAAACTCGGGCTTCCTGGGGTGGCGATCGACAGTGACCACGATTTCCAGCAAATGCTACCCCACTTGAAGGTTCTGGAGGAGCTTACCATCACTGGCCCATTGGGCTGGCCAGACAAGCTCGAATGTTACGAAGATACAAACTTGCAGGTTTATGACGCGGGCATATATGCGTTCTTCAGTGCTCTCAAGAATCAGCCCCGAAGTCTTCCAAACCTGAAGATCCTTCGTATGCTTGAACAGCGAACAGAGGAGAAGATTTACGTGGAGAGAGAGCTCGCCCCGTTTCTCGAGTCCCGTCTATAGGGTTGCAAGGATTCAGCACCGCTTACCGTCATCCACAGATTGAACCAGGACGCCAGCGAAGAGCAGAAGGAGCTAAGGCAGAAATATGAGGGAATGCGAGCCCTGGGTGCTAGGGTAGATTTCGAATAGTGTCTACGAACAGCCGTGCGTTCTACAAGATACCGATGAGAGACGAACTAATTATAGATTGCAGGTCTGCTCAGATTAGGGCTGGTCCAACTCGTTATGGTTCAAGATTGGCATATGGAGGGCTTGCTGCATCCCATGCCTACCGTTCACAACCGGAGAGGCTGGGAAATACATGACCAGTTCTTGACTGACGCTGAAACATTTGACGCTCGATATTTAACGGCAATGCCAATCAGACCACCGTCATTATGGCTCGGAGGGGCTATTCTCAGCGACATCATCCTCCCATCCCTCTGTCAAGGATATCCGTCTCCAGGTCGTTGGCTGATGGCTTCTCCCGAGTTCTCGCGCCTGGTCGTTCTTTCCGTCACCAATGTCGAGGACGGCGTTCAGGATTGTCGTAATCGAAGCTGGTAGAGCAGGAGAACAGGCCATTCGCCACCACCGGAGACCTCCGTGCCCGTCTTGTTTCCTAGGCGCCTGCGAGGAGGATTACCTATTAGTATCATACCCCGCACTTTTATGCAACTTGGAGCTTCCACAGGAAATATCGCTTGATCTTTTTAGGTCGGTCTTTCCAATTATACTCCAGGCATCTCCGGCACGATGATCATCATTCAAGAATCATGGGGTGTTTACAAGCTTTCGAAGCCGTTCGTTGACCATTCAGCAAGATAGACGGATGTCACCATTGGACCGCTTTATCCGCCCTCCTGTGTCGGGCTGTGCGAACCAATGCCGATTGCAGGCCGCCCTTGATCGAACCCTTTCAGAAAGTTCGTCCATCTCATGAATTACTGCTTGGCTAAGGTATTCCCGTCTATCTATAGCACCATAAGAGAGACCTTGATCTCTGTTGCCTCCTGTATGGAACTGCTTTCCCCATGATCAGCAACTACCGCTCCGTTCTCGCGGTCGCTCTCCTTTCTCTTAGTCTTGTCAATCACATATATGCTCAGCTAGTCAATGTTACTCTGGACGAGACGAGCTCGCTGATCACTTATAGTCCTCTGGGGAGTTGGAGGAGACTTGATGACACGGGCCCGGGGGGTGCTGTCCTCAACTACGGCGGATATCATATGGTGACGGAGGATCCTGAGGCGTATGCGAGCATTACGTTTACTTGTAAGTCCTTCCCTAGCATCCTTGCATAAGTTGTGAACTCGTGTGCAGATGCCTCCTTCTATTTCATTGCATCGCGATACCCGTATAAAGTCACTACCGCCATTACGATCGACGGTACAACTACGGTCCTTGACCTACAGGACCATTCTGTACCTGTGCAAACAGGAAACGCCGTGAGCGCGAGCAAGGGGTGGGATATCATCCAAGCGTTTCCTGGGACGACAAGCGCCGAGCACACCGTCACGATCGGGATAAATCCAGGAGATCCATACGCAGTGCTAGACGCTCTTATGTGAGCACAGTTGAAACTGCGTCAAAACGTTGCTTTTCTTACTCTTCCGACAGGTTCGAAATGTCCGAGCCTGATTCAATAGCAGGGGGAGCGACGAATCCTTCTACCGCAGTGACTGTCACCAGAATAATTACAGCAACTTCAACGGCTTCGAGCAACGCCTTTCAGTCCGTTCGGTCATTGACGATTGCCCTTGGCGCCGTATCCACAATCCTTGCGCTCTCACTGCTTTTCGTTGCCGTGTGGTGTTTTCGATCGAGAAGGCCGAGGCGGAATAGTGTCAAGGCTTTCGAAAGTGGAAGCCAATTCACCGCACAGAACCGTCCTGATGCCGCACACGCGAGCCTGTTGGACGCACCTGTCGACTCTTCAGCGACGCTCGCCGCTTCCCAAGCAAAGATAGGACCATTCTTTTCCCCTGGCTGGCGGCAATGGGAGCCAGACAAGAATTGGCAGGCCGAATACACTGCGGTGCCCCAGATCGTTGCAGGAGACAGCGTACACATTCGGTCTCTCAATACGACGCCTTATTCTTCCGATGGAACGTCAATGAACACCCGGGTTCAGGATCCATTCAACTCTTCTTCTCATGATCCCGTGGACAATACGAACAGCGGTATCAGAGACGTTTCGCCTTCGCCAAAGATAAATATGGTCGATCTATCACCACAGACTGCGCCTTCGCCGTCGATCAGACGTGTGCGTCCACTCCCACCTGTCCCTCAATCAGTGACACAGTCATCCCCCTCTCTTTCTCAACCATGGACACGTGGAAGCCTGTCAATGTATAGCCGGGACACGAACCCAGGAGAATATTTCTTTAACCAGGACAGCCCATTTACAGCGGACCCAGCGGAAGACGTTCCACATTATTCGCCTGCCTCGTCACCGACGAAAGGGATCTCGACGCGAGGTACGACGCTCGACGACATAGCGCCTGTGTTGCCACCGCTTTCGTTGAGTCGAAAACCTACGGCGTCTTGGGGGACGCCAAAAAGAGACTCTGGCATCCTGACGGACATACTTAAATTATACTAGCAGACTTGGTTGGGACTTGGTTTATCGGACGGCTCATATGTTTACTTAATTTCTTCGTATATATGCGGGTCTGAATTCACCAGGGTGTTGCAAACAGTTGTATTCACGGACTACGTGGGCGCCTAATTACATAATACTCGCCAGTGCAAGGCGCCCCTCTGTTTGGTATTTATCAAAAATCACGTCCGTATTTCTTTTCGCTGGGGACTCCGTGCATCGTTTGGCGATTTAGCGAATTTGAGGTCTTCTATCGCCGCCACACAAGCTTCCATGCACCTTCCTTTTTTAGCCAAAATCCGGGGGAAAACATTCGAGTAAGGATCTGCCTATTCCTCAGCAGGTTGACTCGGGCTTTCAACTTAGACTACAACTTCCATCTACTTGCGAAGTTCTGAAACCCCAAGTTCCCCTCGATCTCCCCTTTCCTGACATGACGATGGAATCACCTCGCTACTCACAGGTGTTCGGAGATAGCCACGAGCGGACAGCAGATATGTTCGTTTTCGATACCGAGAAAATACCAGGGACTCACGGTGCGTAGTTCTTGACTGCATGAGCTTCTTGCACAGCGCATCCTAATAGATGAGTGGACTTTTAGAGTGCTGGAGAACCTTCAAACTTCGCAAGTACAGCTAAAGTTCCACCAAGAATCTCACCGCCACCCGAATCGCCGTCGAATCAGCCGTTCTCCATGTCTCTGCCTCGTGTTCGCCACCTCAGTTACATAAAGCCCTGAGTGCTTCCACCACGAGTTTAGATCGATTTGGATGCTCTTTAGGCTGATTCGGTCACTCGACGGCCAGCGGCACCACCGAGCTGGAGCCATCGTCTCCGAAGCTTAACCATGGGCCACCATCTTCCTCGAAAATCGACTCTCAGCCACTGTGTTCTCCTCCTTGCCCTCGTTTCATATGCGGTTGCCGACCGAAACGTCACGGTGGACGACAGAGACACCTCGATTGTGTACTCTCCGCCAGGAGCATGGGTTCGTTCAGACGAGACGCCGTTGAACGTAGGGGGCTCGCATATGCTGACGCAGAGCTCAAATGCAACAGCTACTTTCAATTTCACTGGTGTGTAGTGCTCTCATCTCCACCTACCTCGCCAATTAATATACGTTGCAGGCATTGCCATTTACTTCCTCTCACCACTCTGGCCGTACAACGTCAGCACTGCAATCTCTCTCGATTCGGGACCCGCGACACTCCTCGACCTAGTTGACCACAGTCGGCCTAACACGGGTCAAGGACCAGAGACTGTGCAATCCCACGTTGTCTGGAGTGCTACGGGCCTGACAAACACCCAGCATACGCTACGAATATCGGTTGGAGTCGGGCAGTCTTTTGCAATAGTTGACGGGCTCATGTGAGTTGTGTCTCCTCTTCGGGCTTCTGTCGAATTGACTTGCGCTCAAGCTACACAGACACAAGCTCGCCGACGACTACGACCGACCGAGTCGTTGCCTCATCCACGGCTGGCCAAACTACGGAAGCGTCATCATCTTCTAAACCCGCCCTCCCAATCGCCCTTGGCACTGTTCTAGGTCTCCTCGGCCTTCTACTCATATTCCTCGCGTTCTGGTTCTTCTTTAGGAAGAGAAGACGGCCCATGTCAGAGGCATGGACGGTTTCCGGTTCGTCTGTCGCCGGTCGAGCACCACCACCACCACCGGGGACTGCAGCTGCCTACTGGAACGCGACAACTGGGAACCAGGGTTACGCCATGAGACAAGCGGGCGACGGGATATGGCAGAACACGCGTTACGGGCACGTCGGAATGGCACCACCGCCTATGCCGCCCCAGCCTATGTACGGGTACAACGCCTACACCTACGGAACTCCGCAGATGAGCGGTGCACCTAGTGCGTACCATCCACCGCAAGACCATGTGCCTAATCGATACCTGCCCGGCGATACGCTCTCTACGATAACCGAGCGCTCGACACCGCAGATGAGTGAAGGGCGCACACCTCTCGTGAATTCGCCTGCGTCGCTCCAGAGCGAGTTGGGCTATTACACTGCCCCAGCATCGGAAGCAGCAGGTTCAACGATGAGCACCGATGCACGAGGAGGCTATGGTGTCCAGATCGAGTCCAAACACAAAATTCCGGATTACAGTAGGCCGATAAACCAAGCAGGTACACTTGGACGTCCGGCGCAGGGGAAGGGGTCGTCCGGCTGGATCTGACGGGCTATTTTGGATAGAGCATGGCATGCAGGCTTGCATGCGTAGATGGCAGGAAGGGTCTAACGTGTACGATATATGTTTTTCTTATGCTTATACGAACACTTTATTGCTTTATGGTTTATAAAATCTTGTTTATAGCGTCACCAGAAATCATTGCATTGACAACACGACGATAATTCAACAGGAAAATAAACTTCGATGAGCTACAAGACTTGCTTTAAATCTAATCTTCCTTGGCTTCCGAGGAGAGCATGTCCTGAACATCGCGCAGCCAATTTTTAAGGTCGGTACCCCATCCCCCGATCCTCCTCATTCTACGGTGCTCAACATCTGTTCCTTCCCCCAGTCCGATCTCAGCCATCCGTACTCGATTACGCTCGCGTACGATCCAGTGATTGCTAATGCACCACCAGAGGATGCTTTCCTTAGAAAAGAAAACTTCATTGACGCGCTCGGGACACTCTGGACTGCACGGCTCTTCCAGCCGTAACAAGCGGAGGAAGGTGCGGAGGATGATTCGCGGGAAGTAGAGTAGGAGAGGTGGGTCCAACCCTGGTAAACGTCACAAAGTAAGTGAAAAAATTAGGACCCTCGTCCGACATCGTGCAAACTTACAAATGACATCGGTGGAGGTTTCATAGGCGAGCAACCCTCCTCGGTTCGTGTACTCGCCGTCTGCGACCCACCCACGTTCGTCCTGCTCCATGGCAGCAACGAGCTCCGCCGTAAACTCTTCACGATGCGTCGTCGCCCACCCGGGCTTCCACATGATCCTGTCCATAGAAATGTATGGCACTCCAAGGATCTCTGCGAGCGCACGGCCTGCGGTGCTCTGCGGGTCCCAGGAGATGAAGACGCCACTGATCGAAGAGCGGGCTGTGGACTCGCCTTTCCCGCACCTGAAGAATGGCAAGGACGCCATTGGAAATCCCGGAATTTCGAACGGAATAGAGGCGGTGAGTCTGATATACCGTGAATTTGGAGAAGGTTGCTCCATACTGACCACTGTTACCAACCACATGGACACGATAGCGTCCTCTTTTGTCTCCCAAAAGAGGAGCAAATTTCGGCGTACCGTTCATCTTGATTGTGGTTACCCTCACCGTTCCTCTTTGGTGTGGTGAAAGGGCAAGGCCTAGGAGCCATGAGGCCAGTGTCGGTCCCTGTAGTCACACTCGAGTCAAGGCGGTGCCGAACCACGTGACCGCGATTAATAGACGCGTCCTCGTCGCCTTAGGCAAGCACCGCGCATGACGGAGGTATGGGCTTGCTCCGACCCAATCGAAAAAAGGCTCCTAAATTTATTTCGTAGGCTTCATGTGGTCCAGCGCATCCTTATGGCTCGCGTTGACCAGAAGGTTCCGTGAGGCTCCGAGTTATGGACGCGTCAGCGTTTGGGTTTCACCGGATACTAACCGGAATCCCGACGACGAGGGAATAGCGTCGGAAGTATTTCGCCTCCAGACCCAGCTCGACGGCCAAGAGACGCGTTGTTTTCTTTTGTCCAATTTTGGACCTTCGACGCAAGTAGCAAGACGGGTCTTCGTCCTGGGTGCTGTTCCCTGTTGGCTCCCGGGTTCAGGCTCCTTGAATTGAAGAGCCTTTGGACTCTGACAGATGTCGCTTACTGGTATCTCAAGAGGGCCTCCAGCGGAGTGTATCGGTTGGATATTTTCCACCACCGCGGACTGCGGCGCGTGGACTGTTCTCTTACCTTATCAGGACCAGCCTTGGTGTTCCTGGAGGTGCGTCCTGCTGCGCCGTTCAACGAAACTTGAACAGTTGTAGTGGGCAGAAAGCTGCGGTCAGTACAAGGGTCCATTGAAGTTCATCCCGCAGCTCTACGCACCTCGTTTTGGTCAGTGGGTGGATGCCGGTCAGACAACGAAGTCGGCCGCCTTCCTGCTCAGTCATACGCATCAAGAGTCCTGAAGCCAGGCACGTCATATCATGATCTTCTTTCTTCATACGCTGTCGTACTCGTCAATTGACTCGTTGCCAGTTGCTAGCTTGTTTCTCGGGCACTACACCAATTTATCTGGATCGGCGAGGTGCACCGATCAACCTAATTTTATGTCATGAAACCTCATAGAACATGAGGCGGTGGCTCGCCAGGTTCGCTCGAAATTTTGGAGCAGCAGAACGAGTCAGGTCGCAGAGAAGCAAACCGATTTCTTGGAGTCACAAAGACTGGAATTACGATGACACCGAACACAACTGTCAATTATTCTCTTCTGGAATTTGCGACCTTCCTATATGCTCCTAGGAGCGCCCACAACACCCTTCCTACCTCTTTCCGAGGCACTACTCTACAACACCACCAACTTGCAACTCTCCCTCTCCGATATGCGCGGGAAGTACTTCCTCAGGCGTCTCTCCACCTCTTCTTCGGATTGCTTATTCTTCCGGGGTATCTTGACTTCGAAGCCTTGCAAGAAAGGAAGGTTGAGGTCATCCAATGCATTGTCGAGATCCGTCCAAGTCTGAGTGGCGTCTTTGCGAACAGCCAAGCTTCCGAATGAGACTTTCAGTGTCAAATGGTGGATACGACTGTCTGACGTGAGCGAGGCAACCCAGTGAATGGCTGTCTTAATTGAATCCGGACAGAGACCCGCGATGGTCAAAGTCTTGAGGTTTGGAAGCGCTTTAGGGCTGATATCTATCTCATCACCCTCCGAAACACCTGCCAAAGAAACTAGTAAGATAAATATCACAAAAAATCATGAAAAGACTGACCCCGCGCTGCGTATATCTCCAGATGCTCGAGCGTAGAGGCACATTTCTCGAAGACCGTTGTCACGGCCGCCCTGTCGCTCTGAATCCTGAAGCGTTGTTCATCTTCCTGCGCCTTGTATCGTTCGTAACCGTCCTCCTCGTATCGCAGGCTCTTAAGTCCAGTCAGGTCGAACGGCGAAGAATCCCAGATCAACCATGTGGCCAGTAGCACAGCTGCCCCGCGTACAAGCTCGAGCTTCTCGATCTTAGCACGTTCACCCGTGAACGGGTCCAACTTGATCGCTGGCGGAAAGCGCTCCTCGTCTTCGATGGGGTATCCGTGCGAGTCTGTAATGAGATTGTGTCGGTTGTCTCGCTTGAAGACAGGATACCGGTGCCGGAGGAGGCAAACGCGATGCAGCTTGAGCTTCTTGACGTTCGGGCCACATTCCCCGAGGAGAGCCGTTAGCTGCTTTACATCTTCGAACGTGCATCCGGTAAGATCGACGGTGGTCATCGACGGCAGCTTCACGAGTCGTCTCTCCGCCTCGAGATCTTCGGCTGGAATTTGGAGGTATGACATTTCTTTGAGCGTGAAGCTCTCTACGGAGGACAACTCGATCCGTTCGAAGAAAATTGTGAGCCACCTGTGGCTCCATAGGAACTCGACCTCACGTATGAACGGGATGAGTTCTGGCTTCTCCTCGAGGAGCTCTGAGAGCAGGGTAACTGCACGGTCGTAAGCTACCATGTTAGGTTGGTTGAATTTGATCGACTTGAGTAGGACACGTTGTGCGACGGGAGTCCAATCCTTGCAAACTAGTGCGGCAGCCAACAAAGTTTCGTGGTCATCCAAGTGAGACTGGAGGCATGTGTCGAGGACTTCGGTAGGGATAGACTCAGAGACTGGACTCATAACCGCCATGGCGTCGCGATAGAGACTTGAAGCTATGGAATGCGTGAAGGAAGAGGTTCAAGGTGAAGCAAGCCTTGTTCGCCAAATTTAAACATTACGTTACGCCGCGTGACATGATGTTTCGCTCATTGTACGAATGTCACGCCGTGGCCGCCACCGTTGACGAAATAACTCAAAATATGGTTTTACGCGAAGTAAGTACAGGGGGCATATACGCCCTTTATGGCATGTAGTAATATGATGCAGGAAATCTATTTCTCCAACTTTCTTTTCTTCGGCGTCGGTCCGGCCTTGGGGGTCACCTCTTTCCGCTTTTCTACCGGAAGACTAACCTCGAATTTCCGTCTGAGAACGTCATACAACCTTTGGTCAAACCCTACACATTGTAGCCCAACAGGCTCTACTTTCAAAATTCCATCTATATAAAGTCGAGCGATGTCCGAAGGTTTGATAGATCTTGGATTCGGTCCGGCAGCAGAAGCATTCGCTATCGTTGCTTCAGCGAGAGACAAACCTGACTGGATAATCTTGTCAGCATGGAAGTAGCACAGTGTCCAAAAAAATAATGAAGGGAGACTCACGACGCCGCTAAGTAGACAGCCGTCCGGATGCTTGTCCCTGAAGCCATGGACCCTGTATTGGCCACCATACAAGATGAAACTGTTCCTTGGGAAAAACAAATGGAAAGTCTGGTCATATAGATGTCGCAGAGTGGATATTTTCTGCCACGTCTTCTTCAAGTCATTAAAGACATGGACTGGGCCCAGTATAAAGGCATGGTGAGCGTCGGAAGACGCCCATGTCATCCGCCCGGGGAAGTACAAGAAGTTTTTCGCGCATCTACAACATAAATGGCATCAGTATTCCATATATAAGCACGGAGCTACGGAGACAATTTACGAGGATGTCCGGGAGTCCTAAGAAGGTGTTTCAGAGAACCATCGTGGATGAGGGAGAAGGTCGGGCCTACCGCTGATAAATAGGCGTTTAGATCGACACCTTCGTGACAAATAGGACGTAGCTGAGCGGGTGGCGGCCTCTCTGAGCATTTCGGGAGAGACGTCATGAAATTTTTGAAATCAGAAAGCTCGGAAAACTGTAAACCCCGTTATATGTCGTCCAGAAGGAGTTGGATTAACGGTACCGATGAGGGTTTCTCCTCAGGACGCAACTCTTCCTTGATGACCTGAGGCGACGCTTCCGTCAGCGACGATCTTCAAAGCCAACCAAGGACGTACTTTATTCTTCGCCTTTCCTGGATTATCTAGACCCTCAGCCTGCAGCGTTGCCGATCGTGCACGACGCACACATTAGGGCCCCCACTGTAAACATGAGAAAAGTGGCAGCCATACTATTTTGTTCTCTGCTTTAGCTAGTCTCCTCTGTAGAATGAGATTATCTTCCTGAAGACTTCCCTTCTCGTCTTCCAACGTTTCTACAGCCTGATTGACGATGTATTGGAGAGACGAATCGCGAGCTTGCACCACATACCGCTTTCATTTCGAGCTTCAGCTCCTTTTGTGCTTTGTACTTCGCATAGTACTTTTCGAGGCGTTCCTCGAGTTGCTTCATCTTTGCTTCGTTGTTGGTACCATCCTACGAGAAACAAGTATTCACAGGCTTGGATAAGAACCATCAAGAAACATCCTACAAGATCGGGTTGAATATCGGTCGAGATGGTGGCATCTCTCCGCGGTTCGTTAGTAGGTTGCTCCTCCTAGATGGCGAGTAATCAAGATAACTGAAATTCATTGAATAAATGGACGACAAACCTGCTTGATCCGCGTCTTGCTATCCTTCAACTCCTCCAACTCAAGCCGCAGCCTCCCATTTTCCGCGTTCACCTCGTCCACGTGTTTTCGAAGGATGATCATAGAATATTCCGCCGCCTCAGTGCGCTCCTTGAAGTCGGCCACCTCTTCCGAGTGTCCATTGACGCCGGTGCTGGGCTATCGCACTCATCAGGATGAGAAAAGATAACGGTGTGAGATGCTCACAGATTTTTCCAACAGGCTTTCGAGCTCTTTGATCCTAAGCCTCGCCGCCTTCAGCTCTTTGCCCATCAGTGCCAGCATCTCCGATGCCAGTTCGGGGTCGTTGCTGATTGATTCCATATGTTCGTCGGGGCCTCCTGCGCTGAGCGATGAGGTGTCCGAAGAAAGAAGAAATTACGTCTTCTGCCGAGAAGTGTGTAATTTCACCCGACGGCGAAAAAGTTACAAGTTACGTAAATAAGGCAAGGCGAAATGATAATTTATTCAAAAAAAGAGGGAATACATGCCAAGGTGAAGGTAAACAGAAAATGCATAGTTCGGAGATAGCGAGATACCTAGTGAAGCAAAATTTAGGGGGAAGTTGGGTCGACCTCCATCATTGTGTCTGCACTGTCGACCGTGGGAAGATCTGCGACATCATTCGCCAACGGGCCGTCACTTCCGCGAGACGGAGAGGAAGGAGAGGGCTCGCGGTTTTGAGGAAGCAAGGAAGATCCGTTGGAAGGAGAGGAGACCGCGGACGCTGGAGGTGATGCGCTCTGTCGCGCCCGTTCTCTTTTCAACCGGGCGGAGGCATTAAAGTGCCCACATTTCGGGCAGACATATTCTGAAAGAACACTGTTAGAAGGCACTACCATCCACGAAGAAAATCTGTACTCACGAGCGTCCTCCCACATGCTTTCCTTGACCAAACCATTATGGTTAAAACATCTTTCACAAATAAGCGCGTATCGCGAACTCGGGGACGCCACACTCGAATCATCATCTCCAAGTATGGCATCTGCTAATTTGTCATACCACTGTTTGCGAGGCGGCGCAATGGGATAATTCGGCGTCACAGCTACAGGGACGAAAACGTGAGCGGATCTAGGAACGGAGGCCACGCTACAGCCTTACGAGACAGGTGTGCCTGGAGCGCTGCACTTGGACCCGGGGTTTGAAGGAGTGGATTGCCGTTGCTGGGCACGCTAGCCGGTCTTTGAGGTGTGGATGGAGAGGGCTGGCCGGGTCCACCGGGAACCCGGGGACGTCCTGGAGTGGCCGAAGGAGCTTCGTCGTACCTTTGAAGGAGGTCACGAGTAGAGTAGTAATTGGTCTTCTTCTTTATTTCCTCGACCTTGTCACGTCGAATTTTCATGAGATCTTTCAGGGATCGTTCTAAATACATAGAGTTTAACAAGTGCATCGTTGATAGGAGAAGATACCACGCACCTTCGGCATCACCTTTACGCTTGTACCAGATTTGGACAACGCGGCGGATGAAGAGCACACTGCGTAGAAAGAAACGTCAGCATGCTGAGGGACCGGGGTTAAACATGATGACGCACACAATAGGCCCGATAATGACCGGGAATCCTTTCACCGCTCTTTCCACGTTGGCGTTTCTAATGTACCCTCCCCTCTGAAAGCTTGGCAAAGCGTCCAAATACCAGATGCTGACATAGGCTGCCCACGCCGCCAGTGTGTACAGCGTTACCAGGAGTGTAGACCTTCGTTCACGTAGTCGAATCTCCGAGAGGTGAACCTGGCGTTTCTGGATGTCGCTTGCCAAGTTCGACAGGACCGTCTCATAATCCTCCTCCTTCGTCTGAAGAACAAAGCGTGTTAGTGGCATGGCTATCGATGAGGTTCAAAGCATACCTGCGAGAATATACGACGAATGAACGACATGTTTGAGTCTTATAGGACGAAGTCTGCAAGAATTGCGAGGAGACGAGGGGACATGGAGAAAGTTGAGGGCAAGTTGCTGTAGCCCGACATAAACGGTGTGCGTCACAGATCACGAGCGTGACGTGGCGTGATGCGTGAGAACGGTGATGTCAGCAATCTTGCTATCACGAACTCAACTTGTCCCGAACTACCACTCAGCTCTTCATCGGTCCTAGCAGTTATTGTCTACTTCATATCTTCTTACGTGGAATAATCAGCTGTTTCAGGGATATTGAGTAAGTTTTCATCGGATCCCCTCGTGTTCTCATTCAAACACGCTCACCAAATGGCGAAAAGTCGAACGGCAAGCTACACGAGGATGGAGAAGAACAAAATACTTTTTTCTTCGGTAGCGCTCGGTAAAACTGTGAATACATCCTCCGAGCATTCAATTAAGGCCCCTACGTTGATCGTTCAGCGTACCGGTAAGCCCGAACTAACCCATGTGTAATTCTTACCAGGATAAGACGATGTGCGCGATGTGTATCAGACGCTGGACGAGCGCTTAACACGACTCGTCAAGTCCGCGTGCCGGAACCGGTTGAATCCCGAATAACGTCTATAAATATCTGGAGCTGTGCTGCGTATCCCAGGATGCCTGAAAAGCAAATCCGGGCAGGTGAGTAGTATATCTTGGGGGGGACGTGGTTCCCGGGCAAATTCTTCGCAGGTACAGAAAGCTTAGTCTGAAATCAGAGTATGTTCTGCCATCATAGGCAGTGTCGAGTGACATTTATTGATGGTTCTACTCGCAGGTTTCTCTTACTGGGGATTTCCTCGATGATCAAGACCGACAGTTATGAGCACGTTCTATCCACTTCTACGCCTTCGAGTGATTGATTATTTTCTTCTGAACCATCGAAAAGATTTACTTATGATGACCGGGAGCGCAGTTCACTTCCTCATCTCAATTTTCAAAAGCAATGGCGGTACGCGCTCTTCGTCCTGTCATCATGACTTCCTCTGAACGTCATCCGGAAAGAAGTCTTCCTGGTAGCGATCATCCCGGTGATTTGATACAGCGTCTAACTTTAAACGTGCTCCCCAATGATCTCGAGCCCTCCGTACGTACTACAAAGGCAAAAAAAGGTATATACCTAAACACCTTACGGTCTCGTGGCTTATTGAATGAAAAGCGGGGTGATCGTGCTTTCGGCGTCGGGCACAAATCAAGTGCGTTGCCCTTCCCTTCCCATCTTACGTTCATTCCTCATGGGCACTTAGTTATGATTTTACTCTGAAATAGCGCTCATACTTCATTACTCGGTATTCGACGTTCTCTCCTGCGTACTACTGGGTGCCATGTGGACTAAATGCGCCGAGATCCACGGTCGACAGGCTGTTGGGGCGTGTGGACTTGTTGCGCCTCATATTTGGATGGTCCGTGTCACTCTTGAGTCTCGCGCTCGTCAACCAAGAATAAAACGCCCCTCCAAGTAACGGATTCAATTCGGAGTGCGTTGCTATCATTTCTGTCAACGACAAACGTCTGACCTGTGAACGGCAGTGCCCGGCTCGTTCTTCGGAGCAGGAGACGATATCCGCCTGGACGAGACGCGCCATCGTACGTCCAGCACTTGTCTATCATCAGAGCCTCCAGTGGTGTCGGACCGCCCGCAGTTGCTTCATGGGTTTAGGCTTCGCCGTCGTGGCATTCGAAGGCGGCATTGAGGTACTTGCACAGATTCTGCTTCTCGCTGGCGTCCTACGTCTCTGGACTTCTCAGAGAGATCTACTCGATATTCACCCTCCCCACGCCAAGGCCCAAACGTCAAAACGACAGCTCCAGAGCAAGGTCCCTCAAGCACTCTTCGGCCTACACACCCAAACTGAATCGATCACGGGAGGAGCCCGGATTGCCTTCGCTCGACCAAGCCCGAAAGGTACTCCCACAGCTTTCCGTACTTTATCGAACACAGGGATCAGATCCCATCAGTGCCAAAGACCAGGATGGCCAAAGAACGGCCATGAAAGGTTGGACGTGTTCATGGACCACTGAATACGAGATACCCCCGTCGATGAGGCCCAATCCCGCTCCAGTCCCGCTAACTCTCCGTCAGTCAGTCAGCAGTACCCTCCTGAAACACGTTGTTGGCAGTTGACTTTTGGCCAGGCGTTGGCATAGATGTTACGCCCACAGCGACAGATTTCGTGTTCGTGAAAGCTCCTGCCAAACATCCCAAGCAGCTCTTGAATTCAGGTCATTTTCTGTGGGAGGCGCTGTGTCACTGTCAGTGGGCTCTGCTTCTTTCCTTTCCGATGGCCGCTGCCCGTGGGATGAGAGTTAACCCAACGTGATAGTTCCGTAAGGCGAGAGCGTGTTGGGGCCTGGACCGTGCGTCTTCCAATGGGAAAGGCGATGGCGGGGTCTATCCTTCACATGCGATGCCGGCTCCTTTGTAGCAAACCGGTCCATCAGTCTCGTTCACGGAGGAGGGGTCCCTTATTCAACATCACCGCAATGAAAAAAGGAAGGTGCGCGGCTTCTTTTCTGTCGACATTCCGCCTCGAGAGCCCGGGGCTTGTGCCTGAGTGATGGGATGTCCGCGTCCGGACTTGATCAAGCGAGCGTCTGCACATCACATATGTTTTCTTTGCCCTGCGAAACATGGGTTTTTGGCATCTGTTGTCAGAGAGACATAGTACATACAGATCATAGCAGGCCTGAAAGCACCGCGTTGAGGTGCGTCAAAATCGCTGTTATTTAACGCTCGTTAGACTTTGCTTGCCGCGGTTTATTCGCCGCTGGTGGGGTTGGGGGGAAATTGTCGTGTCTGACGGGGTGGGATGTGGCTTAGCCCCCACGGCCTCGATTCACGACATGCCGTGTCCATCGTGACCTCGCCGTGAGTGAATAACGATCTCTCCTCGCCATCATAACTTTTCATAGGTGAGTAAAAGTCAATTGTTCTACTGATTGAGAGTGACAGTTTCCGGGTTCAGAAACAAGCTGAAACGCTTCAAAGCTACGTTGAAATCGATCCTTTGGTTCGCCTCAGACAAATGGCTATCATCTCCACCCGAGATACAATGGAAATGAGGCATGAGGTAGGTTGTGCGTTGAGGATAATCATACTCGTATGCGAACCTGTGCGCGCTATATTGCCGTCAGAATTCCGTGGAGGATATTCTTCAAACGATATCAATGGTTACATAGGGCCGGCAGCCGTAGGTTCGGTTATGATATTGGGTTTTCCTTTGTTTCGTACAGGTGAGATACAAAGCCTGAGAGTGATGGGAGGGGAGATTGACGTGCTCCACCCGCCCATCTAGGATGATGGTTTAAACTAATTGACGACGACCTCGAGAAGAACTCTTGTTACTGCTTCTGTGGGCTCAAAATCCGTTCTCCAGACCGACGTCCCTCCGTATATGTTTTCCAGACGCCAATCCCCCTGAATCACAGAAGCACGGCACAGCCTTGATGATGAATGAAAAGATGGAGTATCCGTCGAGTCATGCGCTCTCTAATAGGCTTGGGTACGCAATATCCCGAGACCGTCGGTAAGTTGGGAGGTTGCACCTTACGTTAGACCACCATTGGCGGACGCATGTTCCCTTCTCGTCCAGGATTGAGATTCCCATCAATCTTCAGGCTTTCCGGGGAAATGTGAATGGGGGTAGGGGACCAAGAGGCTGGCGAGTTCGGCTACGAGACAGGGACCAGGTCTCGAGGCGCTTGTTGATGCTGGGGCAAATCCTCTCTCCTCCACCATCCACCACGGGCTAGTTCGCACCTCCTCTGACAGCCAACGTCACAGGTCCGCCTTTGGATCTGCATCGATCTCGATACTTGCTCGGGAGAAAATAACTCGCCCCGTCGATTTCTATATAAGCTCCCAATGACCAGGCTTGTCCGCTATTGTCACTCCGTACCTGACGAAACCATGGTACACGCTCGCCAACTCTCCAGCGACCTTCTCACCATCGACAAGGAGCAGGCCCTGCTCTCCTCGACAGGCAACCCGTCCATGATGTGCGGCTACTCCTCGCCGTCGATGTACCCGAATGCTGGTGTTTCAGGTGGTTGGCCATACGGTGAGCGATGCGGTACCTGCGCGGTCCAGCTCAGTGTTTACCCTCCATCTCTCAGACGGTGCTCAGACGTACAACCCGGGTGTCGGGTCGCTGACGCGCAACGAATCGCAGCGTCGGTGGTCTGCCTCGGTCGATCCCATCTACCGCCCCCGCGATCGTCGCGTCGATTG
>JANKHO010000849.1:0-14853 GCA_027627235.1 Agrocybe chaxingu | reverse complement strand
ATCCCGGGGAGCAGATGCGATGACCAGGCGTTCGTCGCGTGTATAACGTGCAGCGCCCTGATCTCTCCCCGGGGCGTCTTGACGCTATACACGCCGTCAATAGTCCGTATGTCACTACATGGCGTCCGTGTATATAACTCAAAACTGATGAAAGTAAGAGCAGCCATTCGCAACGTAGACGACGCGGCACTTACTTGGGATGTCGAGCGAGGAGGTTGGAAAGAATACCTGTTACAAATCGATAGGGGTGGATAGAAGCGCCAGGTTTGATGATGCATCCCAAAATGGAGGACGCGAGCTGAAGCTCCTGTACAGTACGATGGGCTAAATCCCAAATCGTCTGCGGGAGAAGGACGCACGACTCACATCGATAGATTTCCGTTCGTTAATTACTTCGAAACCTTGAGCGAGATCCTTTGGGACTTCCTTCAGGTACTTCTTCAACTCCTGTTGCGCAGAGGCAAACATCTCGGGGTTCATGAACGCGTCGTAGTCATCCACAACTCGCGCCTGGGAAGCCTCGAGCACGTTCTCTTCCTTCGCGGCCTTGATAAGGGCGTCGATGTGGGCCAAACGGAATCGCAATATCTCCAGCGCAGCCTCGGCACCATGGTCCGCCTTGAGTTGGGAATACTCGTTGTAGACGTTGGGGCACGCATGGCCGCCGTTCCTGTAGAGTTGTGAGCACTTTGGTAAGGATCTATTATAAGAACTCACCGGCCAGTTGCACCTGAGCAGGCGTCCCTCGCCTCGAGCATCACTATCTTCAGTGGCGACGGAGCTGGCTCGCACGACTCAGAATCAGAGTCGGACCCGGCTGGTTTGGCGTCATGCTCGAGGAGTGCTTGAGCAATGGATGTTCCAGATATGCCGCTCCCGATGACTATAACGTCCGCATATGTGGGAAGCTCCTTATCTTCTCCATGGCGAGCGACTGGAGCATTCGGGATGGTCCAGAACGGGACGGAGGCGTTCAGCTTGGGTATTCCAGGTGACTGAGAGATGCGCTTCGAGAAGGCATTGTACTGGGCGACAAGCGCCTTGATGGTGTAGAAGAAGGTGGAAAGTTGGGCCCCCATTGTTGCTGGGGTCAGTGAGGAGGCGGCGGACTTAAGTAGAAAAGTCTGGTCGTCTGCTGCCGTAAGACAGATAATGGATGGATTCATGGTGGTTATAACTAGAACTTTACTCACCGTGGATAGATAATGCTCGGATCTAACTCAAGGTGGTCCAGTCGCAAAAACTGACGCATAAATTGAATCTGCGATGTCAGGATATGATCGTCCAAACGCGAAAGGAGATCTGCAAGGAGGCATACTTTGAAAGAGTTTCGCAACGAGGCGATAGTATGTCGGTTCAAATGCTGGAGTGCAGCGTTCAATGAGACAAGTGGCAGACAGGTGGCGAAGCCGAGAACTTGCGATGTCGTACGTTTAAATGAGGACTTGGGTGCGTGACCTCTGCGTTCTTTTTCTGGGTTTTCCGCCGGCAACTCTGGGTGAGGGCATTTGGGTATTGGAAAGTGCGCCGGTCAAGTGCGGCGATCAGTGCGGCGGACATTGCCGTGCTTACATAGTCTGTGGCACGTGCATGACGCGTCAGCGCGACGATCGGGAGTACACCTCCATGGCGCCCCTCGCACAAGCCTTGCAATATCTGTCTTCTCAAAAATCACTTGATATTTCTCCTGAGAACATTTCCCATTATGCACGCCTCATTTCGCACCTCAAAACATGCATTTTACTCCCACAACCCATGGAACAAAGCTCCCGAGACACCGCCCCCGAATGTCTTCCTCGAACCATTGCAAGTTTTCTTAGTAACGCATTAGCAATTCCACTAGACAACCTGCATTCTAGCTGGTTGCTCTGAAGGACTTTCTCTGGAATTGTGAGAAAGTGGATTTAACCAAAGGAGATTTCAACGCGTTTAAGGTGTACGGTTGGCATCAGGGAGTTAGTAAGTCACACCAAACCTTGGAGCTGCCACCGTCTAGACAGGACTATTGCAACTTGATAGCTGCATACACAATATACCCACCGAATGACCTCTACACAACCAAAGGCTGTACGAACAAGAACATTCCCACCGTCTTCCACCGCGCTCTTAGCACGTCCGTCTCGTTGGGCAGGTAGCCCGGCTCTCCTATCCTTAGGACCTCGCCGAAGAAGCTGTGGGACAGGGGTTGGGTGGGTTTGTGAGCAGGCTGAGAAGAGACGCACTATCCGGCTGAATCCATGAGGTAGAAGTCGGAGGAGTGCTCGTCCATGATTTTTGGGATGACGCGGTCCTTCCAGAGCTGGTGGATGGCCTCTGCCATGTCGGTGGAGAAGTAGGTGTTGTGCGTGTCGAGTCGGAACTCGAGGACCTTCTCTGCTAAGGCCTGTGGGGTTTTAGGACAAAGAGCATTGGTCGTAGGCAGGACAACGCACCCAATTTGAGTGCTCCTCGCACTCGAGCCCTATCTTCTTCAAGCGGATCACCACTTGCTGTGCCGATGGCGGGCAGACAGAGTTTCGAAGCGGTGGCCTGGCACACCGCGCGGCCTCGTCTTCACTTCACTGCTGCAACATTGACGGCATAGGAGCCGAGAGCAGTTGTTGTTTCGTGTCCGTGATAGGCGTGTACCATAGCCATCACAGAAATGTGCAGTGTTGAGGATGTCCAAGAGCGGGTCCATGACATGCCAAGGAGAAGGAGAGGAGGTCGTAAATTAGACGATAAAGAGAGTAGTGTAAAGAGAGGCGGCGACGGCGAGTACGAGTCATAGTACATTGTCACCTATGCACATACCAAGAGGACTCAGGAGACAGTCGCGTCGCTGAGAAAATAGGTCACGTGTACGTGCCCGCGGAAGTTGCCGCCGCACAGTGCGCCGGTCTTGTGCGTCGGTGTTTCCAATTTCCGAATTTTCTGCTCTGGGTAGCATATGCCCGAATGGTAGGCGCGCGTGAAATCGGCGATGGAGGCTGACCAGAAACAGGCGACCAAAATCAATTTGTCAACGTTCGTCTTGTTCATCGTGGTACACAGTCTGCGATAATTATGCTATAGCCCCTTCATCTCTGAGTCTTACTCACCGAATTCTCTCCCCAGTACTAGCTGGTAATCTTCTCGTCGAAATGAAAGGAAGATCTAAACACGAACATCATCCTCAGACGCATCAGATGCACGCCTACCCCTCCTTTCCTAGAGCTACGACCGAGCTCGAGCTTGTAGTCCCATTCGGCGTCGAGGTGGGCATCAGGGACCTTGGAATGCTTGCTAGAGCCCCTACCCATCTTGGCCTTCGAGAAAGGTTTCTTGGCGCCCGGCTTGAGGCTCTTCAGGGCGATGTTTGCATCCCGGCGACCCCTGTCACTACCACTGCTGTCGGAGAGGACGCCAGCCTCGTCGCTTTCACTCGCGTCGGACTTGCTGGAGCTCGCGATGGTATCGTGAGCGAGTCCGAGGCCAGCGATCCCGCTCGTCAGCTCGAGATGGCGCTCCTCCCCTTTGATCTCCTCTCGCTTGCTGATCAGCGCCGACTTGATGCGGCTGAGCTCAACCTCGCGCTGGTATATGTCCTCTAGGAGCTCGTTGTACTCGTCGATCCTGGCTTTGTGCGAGCTCGGTGCGTCGGTGCGATACGCGAGGCGCTCCTGGAAAACAGATAACGGGTCAGCCAACGTCCCACGAGCCTGGCGCCGGCGCCAAAGCACGGATGGATCTAACAGGAACGCACATCGATGACGGGGATGATAGGCGCCGCGGATTGAATGAGGTCGGACATAGTGATGAGTGAATGAATAGGTGGGGAAGTAAGGTGTTGTCTATGGTCTATCTGTGTGCGGTCGAGATGGCGCTTTTCCTCGCTCGGAGAGCTGCTTTTGTATTGCTCACTCAAGCAAGCGTGTATGCAGCGAGGCAGGGATCGATAATGTCACTTTAGACCTCGCCTCGAGGCCCCACTCTGACTCACACAAGGAAACCACGCGTATCACACGATTTGAGCATAGAGAGAACGATGCAACCTCGTTTCAGTGTCCATACCTTAATTATGACGATTTATCAACTCCGCGCCCTTTTCCTTGATCTCCTAGAATGACCGTGAGAAATAAGCCGACAGGCGCTATTACCAAATATGGTATGCACGCCCACGTCGATCACCGGGCCCATTAACCAGCATAATCGAGGCGACATTGTGAAACGGGGGAGGTGCACATGTATGTCGATTGCCCTTCCTGCGGTGCATTCAAAGAAGTGAAACAACTCATAACTTGAAACACTCTAGAGAACCAATATTTATTAAATCTACTAGACGACTGGGGAAAGTGTAGAGGATAGAAAGCTGATAGAAGACGAGCGGAGTTGTCCCCATGGAGGAGATGTGTGAAACGACACGAACTGACGACCGCGTCTATGCTTCGAGGCTGGGTGTGCGTGGATTGCACTGGACGGCCATGGGAAGGCAACAAAGAGTAGAACTCTTGAAAGCCGGGGTGCACGCCACTTGTGAGACGACATGCCGAAATTCTTGTTTGTTGAGTTGGGCAGAGGGTGTTTGTCGTGTGAGAGTGAATTAGAGGTCCCGACGAGTCCACTTAATCCTCCTCGGGGATGGAAGACAGAGATGACCGCTTTCGCCTGTGGCCCGGCTTGAACGAGCTCTTGCGAGAAGAGGGTGATGGGGCGCGCCTGGGCGTCGAATAGAAGATGTGGAACTCTTCGTCGGAAGAAGAGGAGAACTCGTCAGAGGAGATGGAAAGTTCTTCGGCGAGGCGGTTCGCCATGAGCTCAATGGGGTCACCGTAAGGTTCAGAGATCAGCTGCATCTTCTGAAATAAACATGATAAGCTTTTCGCACTAGCAGCTCGAGGGTTTAGTGGACGTACAGGTGAAGCATCTCCTGAAAACGTGTTGCGGCTCTGCGTGGGCGAGCAGGAGCGCGACCTGGACGCGTTCGCAAATGCAAGGCGCTCGAGGCGCTGGACTTCCGTCTCGGCGAAGCTCATCTGTCTGCCGTTGGCGGCGTATTTGACGCTTGGGATGGTAGTGATGAGTGGAGAGTTGAAGTAGGTGGGGAGAAGCGTAGAGTTCAGCATTGCGACTTTAACGTGGCCTGATAGAATGGAGGGCGGATCTTCTTATATGTCTTGCTCGGAAAAGCGGACTGCGGTGGCGAGGACGTTCGAGGGTTTGCGTGACAACCGTGAAAGGATATTGGGGGCCTCGCCATCGTTGCTGCGGCTTTTATAGTGTCTCGAGGGAATCGCCATGAGTCATGAAAGACATCGATCGTCTACGTTTACCCGAATCGCGTATGATTTCATACGATACCGCCTCAGCGGAATTTACCGAAAGCGCCTCATCTCCTCCTTGCTGATTCATTAGCCATTACAAAGGCAGCTGTCGATGTCGTATCTTTTCAAAGCAAATGATTATTATTGAGCCTCATGTACACGATTATCAGCCGCACACTCAAAGATAGTGAGCCTATTCGTTCCCACTTGCCCCGTTGCCTACGACGACGACGGAGGAATTCATAAAAAACGCGAGGAGAGCGGCTGGGATGGGCACCTTGGCAAAGCTTAATCGTGATCTCGGCGGGTCGATTGCACGGGCATACATAACCCTTGTACGCTATTTCTAGACTCCTTGCGCTTTTGACCTCTCTTCTGTTCACCGCCTCTCATAAAACATTGTGGGGTTAGCAAAAATCTGTCAGCGAGACAGAGAAAACGGCAACAACACGTCAGTTGTGATATTCACTTCCTCTACTAGACAGATATTAGTCGCGAAAGACTGTCCTTTCTTTTCGACGAGCCTGATTGAAGAAATTTGACAAGACATTTCTGAGCTCTTTATCCACGCTGTTCGTCATAGAAACAGGTTCGTGGAGGAACGTCGAAAAAGTTTCTTTGCCGTTCTCACACTGCTGTCGAATGAACGGCGATTTTGTGGGTCAAGTCGAGCGTTCGTAGGCGCCCCTTAACGGATTCAGCGCGCCACAGCCTCAAGTCTCGAACGCAGCACATTTGCCGAGAGGACGCGCGGAAGGATCCGTTTGGTGCGGAGTAATCCGAGTCGACAGTCGACTTTCCGAATTTGGATACCCTGACAGCAAGTTTTAGTCAGCAACAATCGGCATCTCCTTCCAGGCAGCCGCGATAAATCGTCATGACCGAGATGTTCGCCGTTCCGGACAAAGGCGGAGGTGTAGGAAAGCAAGCAATCTGAGTAAGTACGCAATTGTGTATGGACGCGTAACTACCTGGAAGGCACGTGATCTTCTAGCAAGTTCGACGAAATTCGAGCGCCCGCTGGCGCTTAGTGGCAAAAATGGTAAGCACGGCCAGTTTCTTCTGGAACGAAGTGGACAACATCATGGAAGATCGCATAAAAGACGCGATCTCTTTCCAAACACCGCAACCCCATCTCACAAACCACATCAATTATCACATCTTATCACTATGTTCGGCCAACCTTGGTACAACAATTACGCCCCGGAAGCCTCCCACAACCCATTCTCTGCCTACCCACACCAGCGCGCTCCGGCAAGAAATTCGTGGTTTCAATGGGCGGAGGAGCAGGCCGAGCGGGCTGAGCAGGAGCGCGCACTTAGCAATGAGCGGGCTCGTGCAGAGCGACGCGCACGCCGAGCACGGTGGCTCCCTGACGAAGAAGACAGCGACGAGGACATCAGAGTATAGTCAACTCGGACCACGTCAACGGGCGTATCTTGAGGCGATGAGGAGACAAGAGGCGATGGGGCGCCTCAGGGCTGAGGAGGAGGCTAGGAGAGAACGTCTGTTCGAGGAGCAGCGTCGGCAGCAGGAACTTTCGAGGAAACAGATGGAGGAAGAACAGGAAGCCCGGCAGCGGCTCCTGGAGGAGCGCAGGAAGCCGTTCCAGCAGAAACGCGAGGAGGAGGCTCGCCGTCTATCTGAGGCATTCGAAAATGAAATGGTTCGTGAAACGCTTGGCTTATATGGCGTCGAGACTGACGATTTGGAATTGCAGCAATCGCGTCTGCGCCAGAAGCAAGCTCGGTCGTTCTCTCAAGCACCGCCCACCCAGGACAATTTCCGCGGTAGCTCCACATCGCGACAACCATCCAAGTCTCCACAATCCCAAACATCGAACCTCCCACCGACTTCGCCTACTTCTTCTCGCGCACCCTCGCCGAAACAAATATACGGCGAGGAACACGAAGAGGCGGCATCGCGTATCCAGAGGCAGTTCCGCATCCACCAATCATACCGAACTCTCCACGCCTTGTCGTCCCAGTTTGAAGAGCTCAGACGCAACTTCGTCTATCCCTCTTCGATTGACTTCCAGAAACCCGGGGAGGAGAATGCTCACATCACTGTTGCTGTAGCCCATGTTCCCGCTGACTTTGAGGTACCGGAGGACGACACCACGGACGCCGAGGCCCCTATGGACGTCGACTCCAATTCGTCCTCACAGGCGAAGCTTGCTTTCACGTCGACGAACTATCCAATCCACCAGTACGTGGACCAGATGGACCGGATCCTTATGAATCTCGACAGTGTGGAGAGCTGGGGAGAGAAGGGCGTCAGGGCGGGTCGAAAGAAGGTCGTGAAGGAGATCGAGAAGGAGTCGGCGAAACTGGAGAGGTATTGGAAGCAAGCTTGGAGTGATCACATCGAGGAGACGGAGGCAAAGGAGCGCCAGGAGGAGCACATGGAGGCGAAGAAAGATGTAGTGGATGTAGAGATGGCCACTCCGGCGCTTGAAGACTCACTTCCGCCACTTGTCAACACTACGGCCACCTCTCCGACCGAGGCCAAACCTGAATCCGAGTCCACCCCTGCACCTCCGCTGGGACCGCCAGCGAACCTTACGCTTCCAACCAACACGGACTCTTCTTCGAGCACAATCTCTGAACAGCCACAAACTCACGATGAGGAGCGACGAGGGTTGCAAGGGAAAGACGAGGAGAGTGAAGCGGAAGACGTTGTCACGATTCCAGCTGACATCGACGAGGAAGCCTGGGATCTCGACGAAGCAACATCAAATCAAACCCAGGCCGAGCCCCAGGTGACTTGTTCGAAGGAGGATTCGGACATGCAGACGGCCGGAGACGACTGGGTAGACGTTGGGAAGACAGAACTTTAAACATTTTTGTTTCACTCTCGGGATGTCATTTCAAGTAGACATGTCCTATCACCTCCTAAATGATAGCTTGCACATTATCTGCATTCGTATAATAGAGAACCATTCTAGTCACCTCATTATTGCTGTTTTAATCGTGAATTGGCCGCGGTTCATGCACATGCCCAGTAGTGCTTTATCATCTGGTCTGACAGTCCGTCGTCGCATGAACCTAGCAAAAGATAAAGAAGGAACAACTCGATCAGCAAGCACAGGGTATGTACTTACGCGATGGGTGTGGTCACTGTGGTGGTTTGCAGAGAGTTCAACCGAGATCTTCTCTCCTCTCTCCAACAAGGAGAACTCCGCACTCCCTGGGGACTCCGTGTGCTTGGCAGATACTCCGATTAGATGTCACGTGTTGCACAGATCGCACGTGACACACTGACACTGACAATTTGTCCCAGTCCACTGCTCAGCGCGATTTCTGCTTCATTCTGGCCGGTCCTCGCCATCCACAGGCATCTCTTCCTTAAAGAGCTTTAGAGTTGATGGAGAACATCCTTGGCGGAGGTTATGGGGCGTCAATAGAGAGTTTTTCGATATGAATACCACCTATCAAACGGTGCCAGTGTCTGCGTATGGAGGTGAGCTCCACGAGTGGTAGAATAGCTATCCTCGGCAATATGTAGGCTAATCGACAGTAAGGATTCAATATCTTGACAGGATTCGTCTCCTAAAATGCCTTCCACGACTCAGACGACCGCCCAGACCCACCAAAATACTATGAGAACACGAGGGTAGCGATGATGTGATCCCAAACATAATGGACGAGCAGAAACCTTCGTCATGCTCTGGCTATATGGACCCGCTGGAACAGGAAAGCCCGCCATCTCCTGTTCAGTTGCCCAGTTGTGCGAGGTGCAGGATCTCCTCCTAGCCAGCTTCTCGTTCTTCCGTAAAGATTCGCGACGAAACACGATGGAGCTGCTGACAGCCAATCTCGCATATCGGATCGCCTGCATGGTTCCTTCTACTCAGTCTCACATTGAAGCTGTAGTGAAAGCGAACCCCCGTTACCTACTCCCTTCCATCTTAATTGCCAGTCGTCCAGAGCTGCATATACAAACTTCTTTCTCCAACAATTTGCCTGTCCTTCATCTCGTACACAACGACGACTTTCACCTTCTGCAAGACAAGTTTCACGAAATTAGGGCTTCCCACATGCAGATTCCTTCCGGCTGGCCCAGCATGACGGTGCTGGATACTTTGTTTGGAAAGGCTTCTAGCCAATTTGTATATGCGTCTCTCGCTGCACGCTTTCTCAATTCGCCTCGGCATTCACCCATCCAGCTCCTCGAGATTCTGCCCGATCTTTCTCCGCTCTCCAGTTGCGACCTTGCCATCGCAGAGGTTGACAACCCGTATGCCTGGCTCCTTTTTCTCGCCGCAAATCCCCACTGGTTTTGCAGATCCTAAGGGCAAGGATCGCCCTCGACAGCAACGTCACATTGACGTGATAGAGTCGATGCTTGACCCAGAGGAAGGTGATATGAGCACCGCTCTTGCCGCTCTTCCTGCACTTCAAGGTGCTTCCAGCCTAACCAGTGTCGTCCGCTGAAGACTCGTTTGGCAAATTCCGCCACCGTTCTTTTATAGATTTTCTTCTCAGTCAACAATGCCCCAATGATTACTGTACTGATATTCGCAGAGCAATCACAGTCAATCTCTGGATGGTTCCGAATCACTCGAATTCGATCGAGCCACGGAGCTGACATCTGCGTCTAGTTCCGTTCCGTCCACGGCACGAGAGTCCCAAGGATAGGGGCATTCACGGATCATTGCAAAGGGTGCAGTTCAAATCTCGGATAAGGAGAGATATTTCTCTTAAGTGTCCTGAATCCTTGTAATATGTTGAGTCCTAGCCTGAGCTTCTCTAGCAACAGCATGGTCGCCGGCGACCTTCGTGCCGCAAAGGGCAATGATGCATTACTTTCTGGTGCATCTGTTCAACGTGAGAGCAGCTCAATTTTCGGAAGCAGCGTCACAATACCACCCTACATAGAACTGTCTCATGGTCAAAATTATGGGCAGCGGCTGTAGACGGAGTCGCATCAGCCTACTACTTGGTATCGAGAATTTGTTGCAACTGAAATATCTCTTGCGGAAGGGCAGGTACCCGATACCCCAATCAAGGCTACGTAGGAGGGTCAGGAGGCGTTGTTTCCGCACTCTGAGTAAGAATCCAGTGACCTCTGGGTGATGCACGGGTCTCCTTGACTAAGCGCTAAGCTGCGGGATGGCGGGCCGGACACGGCGTCTAGCTTTTTAAGATGTGATGTGTTGAAATGATCATAGATCCCACCCCCCATCCTGTCAAGATTCGAGATGTCCTCAGAACCTCAAGCAGCGCCGGAACCTGCACAACAGATGCCGCGAGATATCGTCAAACCCGACGACTTATCGACTTGGGAACTTGCTTGGTGAGAAGCAGATTAAACTTGTTCATCGCGCCGTGGTGATTGACTCAGGATCTAATTCAGGATTAAAGGGGTGACCCCATGGGACGCAGGAGACGTCCAGCCATCGTTGATGGAAGCTTTAGAGTCTAGCGCGTTGAAGATTCCTAGCAGGGGGAGGGCGTTGGTTCCCGGATGTGGCGCTGTGAGTTAGCCATGGTGTCTGGGATTCACGAACTGACCTACTGGAATAGGGATATGACCTCCCATACATTGCCTCTGTTACTGGCCTGGATGCTCTCGGCTTGGAAGTTTCTGACACTGCTGTAAAGCGAGCCAGCGAGTGAGTTGACCCCTCATCAAGTTAAATATATGCGCGTCCACTCATTCGTTCAAGGGAGATAGACAAATTCAAAGAGAAAACTAGAAACCCTTCGTTGAAGGCCTCGATTGAGCTTCATGATTTCTTCCAGTTTACTCCGCAAGGACAGGGGTTTGAACTCATCTATGATCACACGTATGTTCATTTAAATATCTCTCCAATTAGATCTAACACATCGATTCCGGTGTGTAGTTTTTTCTGTGCGATCCCTGCATTCATGAGGAACGACTGGGGAAGAAAGGTGGCTGAACTCGTCAAGCCAGGTGGATACCTCATCGCTATATGCTACCCGATGCTTCCCTACACAGATACTGGACCACCTTACTACCTTCGACCCGAGCATTACGACACGCCACTTGGATCGAAATTCGTGAAGATTTTGGATAAGGTGCCAGAGAAGTCTTCGGAGAGTCATGAAGGAAAGGAGCGCCTTCTCGTCTGGAAGCGGGTTTGATTTCAGTCCCCACCCTGCATAAGGTTTAAAGTCCTAAACCGATGGACAAATCCTGCAAATTTGAAGTAGGTGATAGTCATGCGACGACATGAAATCAAACATTTGCTAAATGAGCTCTTATGTTCCAAGTAAATGTAGATTCACCATATTTATGTTCTCAATACATGCCGAACACCCTCTCTGTTTGCAGGACAAGCACAGACAGTTCTTTCTTCCAGAGCCTGCAGAATCCGAAGAGCAAAATTCAGTATACGAAGGCTCTAGAAAGAGAAAGAGAATATCCAGATGCAGAAAACATGTGTGTTGAATTGATGCAGAGCTCAATGGAGGTGCTAGGTGTCATTTCAAGCCGAATGCTTGTAAGATTGGCTAAATGAAAGAATTGACCTTATCTCCCGGAGGCTGAGAGAGAAATCATTTCAAGTGGGCTTGCAGCCTGAGTGCAAAGGTCTGGAAGTTGACAGTGTGTGCAAAATGATGCTGGATCTTCCAGTTTTCCAAATCTCCCAAGAACCGGTCACATTTTCCCAAGTAACCAGACTAATTTGCTTTGAGTTGAAGTTTTGCTGTCGCCTCCAAACGAGGTTGGATGTCGGAGTGGCTGCGAAGTGTCCGCTCGGGGCCCGTCTAAAATTAGTTCTGATGCAGGGTTGGGCCAGGTGCTGACGAAATGAAAAGTCGGTGTCTCTGATGCTGTCGACGTGGATAGACAGAAGCAGGAGAGGGAAGAAGCAGGTTTGGGGTAAGTTGGATGAGGTGTGGCAGTGGCTCTTGGTTTTGGAGTTTCAAGGAGATGCCAATGATACTGGGGCGCAATCGTCTTGGAGGGACCCCACAAAGAACCGGGTTGTTCTGGAAAGGGCAACTCGAAGATAGAGACCTGGGGGTCAATATGATAGCTTGTTCTCAGCAATGTTGTCCAGAGTTGCTTTGCGAAGAGTTCGGGACACAGGGTTCGGCAGTTAACAGCAGTCGGGGACAGGCCGCATATAGTTAGGGATTTCACGTAGGATATTCTTGGAGGTATTTGGATCTTCTGAGCCTCAGTAAGACGTCCGATCCCGTCTGGACGGAGTCTCGTTTCACGCGAGATAGGTCCGGAGGGATCGCGCTTCAAACCTCCTGGTACACAAACAAGACTTGAGCCCGGATCTCCGGCAGAAACATGGAATAAAGATCCTCACGAAGTTCGTGCAGTGAGGCTGCCGTTAAAAACGTTAAAAGCACCTTGGTTGCTGAGGAATGTGGGATTATCGGTGCAATGCGGCGGTGGATGGTGGCAACGCACAGTAAAAGGGGAACTCGGCGATCTTCTGCTCCTTTTCACAATTAAAGCTTGACTGTGGGTATGGGCTGTGCTGTGCTTGACGGTTCATTTCACGACGCGGATGTGGGGAGATGGTCCTAAAGGAAGGTGCTGGGCAACAGAACCAAATATTCTTGACCAACAACGGTGCTGATCCGGTCCAAACTACTGCTGTCCAGAGGATATGCAACCATGGCCAGCACAGAGTCGGGCTCCTCTCGTTTCAAGCCCTTCAAATTCACAGAAAGGCCTCCGCCTCCGCCTCCGAAAGACCCCGCATACCTTCTGCGCAACAACAACCGGTCTACAACGTCCCTAGGCTCTCCCGAACTCCTTCCCAGCTCTTCTCAGACTGCACCTGCTTCCCCAATTTCGCCGTCGATCCAATACGCCATACGGCGCGCGAATTCTCCGTCCCCGTCCCCGTTTTCGTCTCCAGAGAACAACCACATGGACCAGTCGTCGACGTCTCTCCTCTCGCCCCCTACGCAACAGCAGCAGCAGCTTATCGATGCAGCGACCGCAAGCACGAGCACAGGCCAGGGAGGCAGCACGAGTGTGGAAGGGAGGCAGCGGCAGACGCAGATGACGCTGACGAAGAAGGACAAGGCTCTCGCTTTTCTCAAGTTCCCCAAACGTAGCCCGCGCACGCCCCCAGCCGCTGCATGGAGCGAGGAGGACCCAACGCCAGGTAGTGAGGACGATGCTATTTCGCTGCCGTGGAACTTTCAGGTGCGCTCTTACCCTTTATCAAGCGCGTTATCTTCATTGATGCGTGCCCGTCTACGATGATGATAACAGCACAATATTCATGTCGACGAAGGGTGCGTCTATCGTCTCTCCTTGTCCACCCGCTCCATTTCGTGTTCTTTCACCGTTCAGCTTTTTTCTTTTCTTTTCTACTCGATTGCACTGCCTTTTCTCTTCTCGTCATTCTGTTCTTCGAACGTCCGCGTGCAGATGGTGGGATGTGATGGAAGAAGCAAGTGAGGCAACTAGACTACGGTGGCAGTCCGCGCCAATCCTTTCCTCGGCTGAAGAAAGGACGATCATGGCGTTTGCAGGCTTGTCGGTGGAGGGCAGGAGACGCGTTCCTCATTTGACGGGAGGCCCTGTTTTGGCAGGGTATGCCTCGCGACGTTGGAGGGATTGGCCGATCGAGTCAGTGGAGGAGCGAGGAATGGATGCGTTATCGGAAAAGGTCATCAGGAATTCCTGTCTCTGCTTGGGTACGCTGGGCTCTGCCGAGCTGCTGTGGTAGTTGCATCTTTGCTCTGCGTATCCTGTCCCTCAAGTTTTTCTGTCTTTGTTGTCTGTTATATGGCTGGTGTTTATTTGCGAAGAGTCGCGAAATAAGCGAGGCTCGCACAGGTCTTTACAAGCTCTCTGGCGGGACTTCCAGCTCATGGGCACCCAGTCTCGCCTTCCTATAACTTCTTCCCGTTCATTTTCTTCTCGTTTTCTTTTCGTTTTCTTTATACGCCCCATGCATCCATCACTTTTGCTGTTCGGACTGCACATGCAGACTGGGAAGAAGAATGCAGGCGAGGCGGAGACGAGGCAGCGCGAGCCTTGGCCTGGAATATAACGGACAAGTTTCTCGCGACTCCTGCAGCTCGCGACGTTTGGAAGGCAAGAAGCGAAATAGGCGGGCAGTCGGGGGCTGCAAACGATGGACGTATGATGCGTATAGGTCGGCGCTGACATGAGTTTGGGGAATGTCATTTGGCGCGAGGTGGGGCCTGGGATTGACATTGCGTAGTAGGGGACAATGGATTTTTGATGCTGTTCAACAGCCACCTCTAACACGGAGGGCAGAAACAGCAACTTTGACAGGTTGCGTCGATTCTCGCTGTTTCATCGATTCTTTATATCCCTCCTGCGGTCGCTTTACTTCTCCTTCAATCCTTCCTTGCGTCTATATATTCTCTTCTCTCTTTCCCCTGATCTCATTCACTTTCTTTGACCCAACTAATATGCATCACCACAGGTACATGGGCATACCTCCCTCCTGGTCTACCTCCCTCGCTGCTGCCGGCTTCACGGAAGAGGAAATCGCGGCGATTCAAGCCCGTCGCGCTGCGGGCTCCCGATCACCTCCCGACTTGCGCTACCTGTATTCTGAGCGACCGAACAGCCCCGCCGTGCCGTTGGG
>JANKHO010000848.1:0-12819 GCA_027627235.1 Agrocybe chaxingu | reverse complement strand
ANGGNNGCATGAAATACGTCGTGAACGCCTCGTACCCCCCATCCAGGCCTTGCGTCACTCCATCCACCGACTCCGGCGGGCTGCTGACCCCGACGCGATGAGTCACTCTTCTTTCCACTGCTAGCGTCTCTGTTGCCAAGCTTGAAGATGTGCACGGTATCGTGCGCGGAGCTGACGGCCAGCAGGGTTGACACGAGGTTGAAGTTCATGGAGTATATCTGGGCTTCGCGTGTGCCGCGCCGGAATTGGTAGAGCTTCTCTGCGCCCGGGATGCTCCAGACACGGATGACCGTGCCTTTTTCGGAGGAGGTGGCGAGGAGGCTGCCAGTCGAGTTGATGGAAAGGAAGGAGAGAGGGGCTTTGTGGGCTTGGATAACGTTGGCGACGGTTAGTGAGCGTGTTGAGAAGAGAAGGACGTCCCCTGACTGCGAGGTTGAGGGGGCGGCAGAACTAGAAGCTGCTGTGCCAGAAGCGAGAGGCGTTGCTGGAGAGGGCACTGGAGAGGGATAGGCAAGGTATGAGCTGTCCGCAGACGGTGAAAGTGCGCATATCGCTGGAGCATGTGTTAGGTTGGATATAACGACACGAAGATTATAACAACACACCTTCGGGGTTGGGTGTCGTCTCAATGACATGCAGCAGCCTCATATTTGAGATGTCATAGATGTATATCTCCATCTCCAGCACGATAACCAGCGACTTCCGGTTCAGCTTCACCGCTAATATTGACGAAGGAAAGAGGAGCTCGCAGATCATGGATTGACGCTAGGGACCTACTGTCAGGTTACGCGTCTGACTTGTGAGATATCCACTCTTCTAGCGCACCTTTGTGTTCATAATTTGCAGTTTCCGTGGACTAGACTGTGGTTGGTCCGCTGCTCCGACTAGCACGATTAAGGAGGTGCAAAATAGCATTTCAACGATTCCTCTTGCTCCGTCATCTGCCAAGATGTGAGCATGTGGTATTTGAGGATATAACACACTCACTCATCGTGTAAACCCGTCCAAAAGGGTCGCAGTTCGTAACACTGTAGCCCCTCCGCGTCCCGACTGATATACACCTAAAGTTCATACTGGATGTCAACCAAACGGAGAGAAACGCGACCAGGGAGCACTTACGAGAAATCCTGGTTGAAATTAGCGAACAACATATTGGAATTCGTCTTCTCCGCCATGATGAATGTTGACAATGTTGAAGTACGAGGAAAAGCCTTGTGAACCAGAGTTGGCTTGCCACTGCGCCAGTGCACGTTACCACCGCTGACTAAGCTGTCTCCTTGTCCTTTCCCACCGCTTTCGTGTTCCTCTCATCTTCTCTTGTATTTAGCGCTCATCTTCAACATGAAATCCGACGAGGAGGATCAATGCCCTGAGACTGTGGACAATTATGACCCCGAGGATATCTGGCTAGAACACGCAGACAACGCTTATCGGCTCTATCGCAAGCTCTGGACAGAATTCTACGACTGGGAGGCCGACGACTGTCAACAAACAATTTCTGGGCTCAAAAGATACTTTCCTCGAGGGCCTCTCCCCTTTGATTCTCCTGGAGAATATCCACGTCAACCTACCGAGGACTCAGAGTGGTATATACTTGAAGACTGGAATCCCCACACTGGCATGCTCTTCGAGGCAACAGTCCACTCAGATCCCATTATCTCACACAAATCAGCCCCACATCCACGCTACAGCACTTGCAATTCGATATCTAGAAACGTTCAAAGCAGTCCAGATTTCCTCTTGACCTCCTCGTTCTTGCCATTCGCTGACGATCCAAAATTTGACGCCGAAAAGTGCTTGCGCATGTTCGACAGCCTCGCATGGCAGACCGAACTTCAAGACCCTGATAGTCAGTAGGCCTAACCTTCTCTCAACCCCTTTTCAGTTCTTTCTTTTATTTTTTACTTCGGCCTCACCGGAAATACCAGGAGAAATTATTCAGCTCGAGGTCGCGCGGCGTCTATATTTTGACGGCTTGAGCTTTCGCAATATTGACAAATTGAAGATACTAACTATTGATCTGCGGACCGATGAATCCGGTGGCGTGATATGGAGTACATCCCAACGGTGAGCAGTGGCATCCGCGACCGCCTTGAATCGTTGAGAGCTTCGACAATAGCGACCTTCTCTTATGGCCTGGGTCCCAAATGACGGCACTCCCGCCATTACCCACTAAATTCGTGAATCCAAGGCTCAATATACACGAAAATGTCATGAAAGATCTACCCAGTTTCTGCTCAAATTTAAATTGCCTTTCTTCAAGATGCCACATCCATAGTAAGTGGTTATTATTGCTCTACACTACTATAAATTGTTCAAGCGCATCAGAGGAAGCGAATCCAATCGAACTTCCCAAGCCAACCACTACCAATGTTATGATCAAGGACTCGGTCGGGGAACCTTGCGATCGAGATTGTTATAGGACCTACGACCTAGATTACTTCAACGTGATTTATCTCACTCTCGATGACATCTTATGCTCACACTTTATCGTAGGAAGACAATAAATGGGATGACGAAGCCATTTCCCTCTTTAATTCGGTCGTCAAAATCGTCCCAGATGCTGAGCCCTGTGATCTTGCCGTCCTCTGTAGGATGCCGTGCATCGAGGTAGGATCTGGGGACACCCTGATGATTAGAAAATAAAAATAAAATAAAATAATTCTTCAAGATGTACGTCCAACGCTTGAAAACATTCAACGACACCGAAATTCAAGAGAACGCCCGCGCACTCAACGACGAAATCCAGCCTCGGGCACTCGACATCGTATTTGGTGCGTTCTCTCTTTCCTTACACGATGCACACGCTTCTCAACAATTCTTCAACCCGCAGAGGAAGACTCTCAACCGGACACAGAACAGTGGCGATCCCCGTCAGTCCAACCATCGTCGGTGATCCCGGTCTAACCTTGGCCGATTCTCCCAGAGTACCACCGTGCAATCACCCGGGCGCTTGTAGCCAATCCGCTAACTGCGCTTGTTACAATGCCCGCAAACGATGTCGGCGCAACTGCAGATGCTCTAAAACTTGTATGTGCCGCCCTTTTTGTGTCTTTTCTTCGTCGTGCACGGGCGCTTAATCATACGTTTAGGCGCGTTGCGCGCCAAGGGATGCGAGTGCGGGTTGTCCAAAAAGGGAAAGCCGTGCAGCGTGGATTCCAATTGTCCCTGCCGACGCGCGCATAGAGAATGCGATCCCGAGCTTTGCATAAGCTGCGACGCAAGGTCGGTGAATTGTCTATTTCTTTTTCCCGTTGCATCGCGTTTTGATGATGACCGTCAAAATTAGGTGCTCTAAGAAAGGACGGAGGTGTCAGAACAACCAAGTCCAACAAGCGCGATATCTCGTTGGTGGCTTTTCCCCTGTGGTAATTGCTCTGAATGACGCCCCAAACAGCCCATCCGCATCTCGACAGGTATGTTCGGCCTCGGTGCATTTGCGGAAACAGATATACCTGCACACAAGTACATCGGAGGTAAATTTCCCCTCTAAATATTTCTTCCAATAGGAATTTGACCATTTCACGCATACTTACCAGAATATTTCGGCGAGATATTTTCGGAACCAGATTCCATGGAGTATATCAGCCAGTGCGTCTTTCTGCTTCGGCCGGGCCCCGTTGTATGGGTTAATCACGCCGAATAATGCTTTCATCCACAGGGTCCAGAAACATACTGGATTAAATTACGCCTTTTCATTGGCGCGAGGCGTCCAGCTCGACTCGCACACAGTTGGAAATGAGACTAGGTACCTCAACCACTCCCAGATCCCAAACTGCCGGGCGAGGAGTGAGTTATCCTCGCTCTGCCTCTCCCAAGTCTCTCTGAGCTCTTTTGCGCTAGTTATATACGTCAACGGAGATCCGAGAATCGTCTTAGAGACAGGTATGGGTCTTAAAAATATCTCTGCAACGAAGTGCCTATTCTTAACATAATCAAGAGGAAGACGTCAAGGAAGGACAGGAACTATTCCTCGATTATGGCCCTTTTTATTGGAACCAGGGCGGTCCTGCACACGATAACGACGACCACGAGTGAAAAGCTAGTGATTCTGAAGAAACGCAACGAGGACGCAATACGAAACTAAAACTACAATATGGGAGCATATGCATAAGCAGGTGGCGAATGATAAGATGCGCCGGAAATGAGCAGCCAGCCTCCAGTTCTGTTTTGTGATATTGGTACCGTGCACGACGAATATAATCTATTATATATATTAGAAGGCCTCAAGCGTCACATTAATAGGCAGAGGATGTGCTCACGGAGACTGGGATAATTATTGCGGACATCTCGATATAAAAAAGTGCAGAACAAAGCCGGGCGAATCGGAGATTCGTGGATGCCCTCAACGCATCCACTGAGGATCGCAGGAAAGCGAGGCCCACACAGGCACTTATAAGTATAAAGAGATGGAAATGATCTGCGAAGGACTGAATGAGTTCTCTAGACGAGCGGATTCGGAATTACATGGCAGCACCCACGGTAGGAGTCGAACTGATGAAAGAAATATAGTTCAAGAAACGACAATATCGAATCTGAGTAGTCTTCATGCAACCACCACCTCAATATTGGATGCCTGACACCTTCGTAGAGGCCAGTGTAGTAAAGTCTGCGACGGTGCGAAAAATCTCAGTAGCATTCCAAGCACGAACGAGGGAGACACACATGAACGCGACGAGCAGGCCAAGAATCCAGTCCAAATGCGAAGTCACAGTCTGGTCGCGGAAAGACATGATCGCTTTCGCGACGCCAAAGGTCAGGAAAGAGAGGATCGTGGCTATCCGGTGGCCGGTTAGCTTTATCTTCAGCCTACAACCGCGTCTGGAAAGCGATAAGTAACTTGTGTGCATTGGCGGAGGGAACGTACGGGGACTCACCGGCGCGTTTGGGCTATCTAGAGTCCGTGAACATTTGGATCGTGTTAGGCCGTTCATAGGGAAGGTAGTACCCCTAAGGAAACAGCGTACCCCATTCCAGTATCCGGAAAGCTCAGGAATGTCTACATCTTGACTTCTTTGGAACTCTTCGTCGCATAGATAGCAGTAGCCATAGCGTGCTCCTGGTCGGTGTTCTTCTAAGCATAGTGACAGAACCCGCGACACTCTCCAATCTCAGGGTCCTCTGGAAGCGTTACGATCTGGCAGAGTTATCATGTATTGATTAGCCCTTGAAGAGAAGGCTCGAGCTTGCCTCTCGTTCTTGCGGATGGTCGAAGGACAACATCGAGAAATCTGAGAAAGACATGGTGAATGTGGGCCGAAGCACAGTGACATTGACGACGAATCATATCCAAATTACAATGAGGCGGTGTACGTGTATATGTCCTGTGCCTAGTACTTACAGGAGCTGGAGCGTCCCGAGATCCAGTGACTGGACGTGCGAAAAAGTCTGGGCCGTGTTATTATGTAACATGTTCATAAACATGAGCGCTTTTTTAACAGGTGTTAATAACAAAGTAGTTAATAACACGTTAAAAATGTTAAAAATGGTTTTTAACGTTGTTAAGAGTAAGCTTTCAGTGTGAAACAGTGTGAAAAAATTGCCCGGGTCCCATCGGCTATGAACAAATTGTCCAGTTCCCAGCAAAGTGGCTCGGGAATATTTCCTTCGCATTGTCGGATGTGACCTCCGTCGATGTCAAACAGGTAGATTGTGAGACCGGGGTAGTGTGCCACCCGGACAGCGCATTGGAAAAGACTCGTTCGGGCAGCTGGAGTTGTGGGAGACGAAGAAGAAGAGTCAAGACGTCCCCGTTCAAACCCGGTTTCTAACGAGGACTTTTAAACATTTTTAACATGGCCTTCCAGGCCCCCCTGTTATTAACATGCTAATAACTTGCTATAAACACGTTAAAAAGTCGATGTAAAAAAGTCGCCACTTATTCGCACGTCCTTAAGATTCCAGTCCCATCTGGTATCCGTCAAGGATGGTCCATGCCAGTCCCAGGCGAAGTCCCTGGTGAAGCCCCTGGCTCGAAGATAAATAAGTAAGGGAGGAGATAACGAGAAGATTCCGAGTTTAATGTTCTTGAACAGTATCCAATAAATCAATAAATAGCAGGAACAAAGAGCGCATCGGTGTCTGCAAAAGGGCGGAAGAGTCGGTGACGGGGCCGGCTCGGAGCGCTTAAGGCGGAGGCCAGAGCGCCGTCAACCACCGCGAAAGGTTCTTTTGGAGACAGCCATGCCAGAAACTCGGGAGTGCCTGGAAGAATGACCACCGAGCGGAGCTCATCCAACAGGGTGGATGTCATGGACATCCTCGTGCGGAGACGGGTCATACACCCCGTCCCACTGAACGTCACATGCAGCCTTCTTGTCCTCCGCCTCGGGTGAGGATGGGGTCAAAGATACGGGGTAGACATGCTCTGACTCCCGAGATGAATCGCTTGAGGTGCAGGACACCGGGCTGGTCGTGCGCGAGAGGGAACGTTGAGACAGAGAGGCCCGTGGCGAAAGGACAGTCGCCTGCAACGTGTCCTCGAGGTTCATACTTCTATCCCAGCGCTGCGGGATAACTTGGCGAGGTATGCGGAACATAAGGTAGTGGAAGAGGTCGGTCAGGAGCCTGGCAGCCTACCGCACGGTTAGAAAGTGGAACTGGGCAAGTAGTGGGCGTAAGGCGTACGGGATAAGCGTCCTTGATATAAGGAGCGCTTTGACGGACAAGGACCAGGCACCCACGGAGGAAATCGCGAGTCATCTGAGGGTTGTAGTATGCACCAGCATGCGCGAAGAGCGCGTAGACGCAGTGGATGTGTGATAATTTGGTCATATGGCTGACCAGGTACGTGGCTGCTCGGTCGAACATCTTGAAAGAAACCAGGCCGAGAGAAAACAAGTCGCCGATGTAGGAAGATACCGCGAGCGGGTCAATCGCGTGCGTGTCGAGCTCGCAGAAATCATCATCATCGTCGAGTTCAGCCCGAGTGCCGTGGAAGACGTTCTATGAGAGGATGAGCAGATGATTCATCGATCCAGGAGAGTTACACGTACATTCCAGTAGTTCAAGAAAGTGGACTGGGCCAGATCGAGGATGGTCTCCGGGAATGTGACGTAGAGGTGGGTGTTCCTCCAACGGAAACCTTCGAGCATCTCCTTAACTACAAGCGCAAGAGAACGCGTGTATTTCGGCTGAGTTATGGCCGCGATATGAATTTGCTGGATAACAGCAGCCAATGTCGCGAGCGACGCGTCGCTGCCGGTGACGTAGAGAGCCGCAGTGTGCTCGATTTCGCGGGGGTGGCAGATGGGAAGGGTGATGGATAGCATGGTCGCTTTGTGTAAACGGGCGAATTTGGTGCAAGTGGGAGTAAGTAAGGAGAACCTTCGACGCAAAGTAGCAGACCTTATATATACTCCGCAGGGTGGCCCATTGACTAAGCGAAGGTGTTTGTCGCGCATCGTCCTTCGAGTGGCTCGAACGCATTTCTGGCCCGTAAAATGGCAGCATGACGACCAGAGACGGCCACAGAGGCCAAACCGCAGGAAAAGAGGCAACCATTGTTGTATGGGTGGACCGAGCTGGGAAACCGATAAGTAGTCCCCTGCTCACAAACGGGTCTGGCATGCAGAAAGTCGGTCCAACGAGAATAGGAGAGACGTGCAGGTGTAGGCCGTTGGCACGCTAGTTTAATAAGCCTGCTCTACGACCTTTCAAAAGAAGTGCATAGATACGTTAGTTTGGTGTAGACACCGTTTGCGACAAAACGAACGGAAACTAGCTTTGATATCACTTACACAGCTCGAAGTTTTGGCCGTAGTCTACAACATCAGTGAAGGATAGGTATTGCAGCATCGAGAACGAGATGAAGGACTTACCACCTCATTTCCTCACCCCTGCAGCCCTTCTCCGCTGGTATAGATGATCCACACCGCTTTCTGCTGCTTCTCAAGGCCTCACAGATTACGAATCCCAGCGTCAACGGTGACGCGGACCACGGGCAATGGGCAGCATGGGTCCTGGAGGAGAGAGACTGTGGCAAGGCTGGGACGAATGTAAGCACTATAGAACGAGGAAGGGAAGCAACTCGGCTTCGGCAAACGCCGGCAACTTCAGGGGTTTTGCCAGGCAATTTGATTGGCAGTCGATGGGCGCCTATTTCTCGTCTTGCTCACATAAGCCTACCCAGAGCTTAACAGCAACTTAAAGATCGGGACTGCAGTATGTACAAGGCGGCGGATGAAATAAACTGATTTCTAATAAATAATACATGACTGGGACAAGATACATACTTCTTAATTTCTGGAATACAGCGAGTTTAGAGACCATTAGGCGCATTCAGCTGGAACTTCGGTGTTGTCAATATGATTCGCGGCTCCAACGCCAAGCCCTCTACTCGCAAATGCCTTCCAGATGAGGCATGCATTCGCGCCTTGATAGCGGTCCACGTCGGCTTGAATCCATGCATCGCGCGCGGTGATAACTGCGAAGGCATAGTTGTTAGCTCCAAACAACCGGGCGTCAGAGAAATGCGAAGTAATCACATGTCGGATTGCATGGCTGGATGGTAAGAGCGTCCAAGAAGAGGTGAAGGAAGACAACGTTGCCTTCGGTTCCAGTAGGATCTGTCCTCGCGGTAGCCGACCAGCCCAACGCGCCGACGAGGTTTGCATACACGTTGTGCAGCATGTTGGCCCAGACTTCGCCGATTGCTGAAAGTTGGATGAGGTAAATGTCCAACGGTCGACGAAAAAGTCTTGTTGCTTACCGTGCACTTGGGTGCGAGTTTGAAGGGAGGAGTACCGAAGCGAGTTCACCGAACTACATTAAACGACGACGCGGTCATATTAGCATATCACGAAAAGGTATACGGGGAGTGGATCCTACGCATTTGTTGAATACGGGGGCTGAGGCGAATACCGCCTGGCCTGTTGGTGACGTACTGGCCAAGTACCGTAGTCAGGAACCTCACTCGAGGTCTTCTCGTTCCAGCTGCACAACTTCCATCAGTCGCAGTCCAGCGGGCAGTGGTGCCTCCTACTCTGCCATAGCATCGGACCAGCCTGAGAGACGAGCGGTTAGTCATGGAGGGTGATGAAGTTAAAATAAATTATGTACCTTCACCCATTCCTCCCGCTTCAGCCGTCTGCAGGCAGCGTCCTGTGCCGCCGCCTGTCATGCGGTTCGTGATGCCGTGAGTCATCTCATGGATGACGATGTCGTTCTCGAGAGCGCCATCGCGTCCGGGCTGGAAGGATTGCCGATTTAAATTAGGGGAGGAACATCACGGAAAGCGGGGTGTAACTCACAGTCGTCATGGTCCAGAGATACATCCCTGAAAACAATCAGCACCGAGGAGTATAAGATGCATCGATGGCACGCACTCATTCGTCCTGGCTGGCCGCTACACACGATAAAAGATTAGTTCACGAATACGGGCCAAGGCAGCGGAGTCGAACGTACTCGCCGGGCGTCGCGAAGTTCGCGTTATTGGTGCCAGACGAATCTTGCACAGATACCTGGACTTGGTCATTCCCCCGTCCGCCCTTTCCGAAGTTGTTCACTTGGAAATTGAAAGCCTCCTTCGCGAACAGAGTCAGAAATTCGAAAACGCCGACGAAGCTCGGACAGCGCGGACCTCGGTGAATCCATATCTAGAGGTGGTAATGATACTGTTAGCTGCGAAGCATATACCAGCTGTTCTTAACTTGCCTATATGTTAAGTCGTGCATGCTGTTGACGACATAGAAGGCATTGACGCGTGCTGCGTCAACGTTAACTTGCACAGTCGGTGCGGCGGATGGATTTTGGACATATTCGAAGTTGAGGTCGTCGGACGTCTGGCTCGAGGTAAAGCTCGCAGAAGTCTTGAAAACGAGTGCATTGTTCCCCCTAGACAGCGATCAGCGCTGACCCCTCGCTCGCAGCAGGCAGCTCACGAGGTTGTTCTGAAGGTCGGGGTTCTGTCAGCGAGGTACGTCAAAATGATTGGAAGGCGCCCTTACGTCGTGTTGGCAGTTCCTGTGTTATGCCAGCCTACAGGCGACGCCTCGACATCCTGAGGGTCCACGAGGGTCTCAAAACCTTCTTCTAGCGACTCTCTGTCCATCGGGAGCACGAGATACTGAGAACCGTCGACGCAACAGTCAAAATTAGACGCCGTTTACTAGGGAAAAAACACTCACGGACGCCTTCGACACAAAGTCAGTGACAGAAACGAGTTCGCCGGAATGGGCGTCTACGAAGGCCTCAAAGAACGTGCCGAGCTCCTCGTTCTCCACTTGGATGACGTGTGTCAAGACGGCGGTGCCGTCGGGCTTGGCGAAGTATTCGAGGGTCGCAGGGTGTTCGTTGAACTTCCCGTTGAGCGCCTGTTCAGCCATTGGAATCGCAGCCGATAGCTCGATCGAAGGAGTCGACGATGCGACGGAGGCTGGAATAAGTTCGTCTGAGCATCGGGACGCGCAGGCTTCGAAGACGGCGAAACTTACTGAAATCGACGAAAGAAGAGCCGAAGGATGTGACCTAGAAGAGTGGGGTTTGTGAGGCGCATACCAGGAATAAATCCCGCGTGAGACGAACTCTGTTATCCTTGTTGAACGCCACGTTCGCCACAGCGTTCGCGAATGGTATACCGTCCTGGAGCGCGCCGTGAGAATGCATTGACGGAGACACCTGAAGCAGGACGAACGTGGATTTGGGAGAGATACGCATGGTCGGCCAATCGACTTGAGAATCCCGATCTGAACACCATGTCGCTGGCAGTCTTCGAGAGGCGAGAGCCAGTGAAAGCCATGGCGGCGTCAGAGAGGGAGAAGGTGGCACGCTTCGACAGGGGATGATCGACGCCAGTGTTGAAAGTCTGATCGGCCGATTCAGCAAAGCCCACCAAAATCGCGAATAACAGGAGATATAAACCTCGAACGTGCTGGGTGGATGGTACGCTTCGATTATGAGGTCGGACCCAATATTGACAGAACGACGCGTTGCATGGCGGTCAGCGGTGGAGAGCGCAGCTCCCAATGAAACGAACGAAATCGCCAACAAGGTCGACGCCAAAAGTTTGCGGAAGGAAAACATGGTGGAAGAGACAATAGCTGGTGGCTACAACGGTCTCGAGGACCTTTATAACCTCGTCGGCGTATCGTGCGGGGCGGTTCCCCGACAATGACCCCCATGAATCGACGAGATAAAGATGGCGTTGTCACTTGAAATAGACGTTGCCACAAGGCGGGCCATGCGTTGAGAGGGTCAAGCACGAATGATCATCGCCATTCTTTGCGCCTTCGAAGACCGAAGGAAGGGATGTGGCGGTCTATTTTTATGCTGAAGAACCGAACTCGGCAGTAGACTAGGCAATGCTTGAGTAGGACATCGCCAAGTGTCTTCTAAGGGGGCACTACACTCGGTATGTAGAAGGTTGACCTAATGAATTCTGACTCGAGTTGAATCACTGTCGATGCGCTGTCGCGTATTAAGAATACAGAATGCTTACCTTTTTTTCAACGTTGGCAGGCTGGCTTCTCTAGCATAGCAAAGATGGCGGGCGATTACCCTCAAACCCGCTGGTCGTTCCTTCTCTCGTCATCGGGCTTGCGTCCTGACTAGTACTAAAGATGTTCTATAGGTCGGTGCCTATCGCATCTATCAAGCACCCCACAACGGAGTCGTCGCCTTTTATGTAGACCACAAGGATCACAGCGTAAGCCTTAATTAGGCCGATTACCGAAGGTTCGCTGCTCGTAGGCACTGCTTCTTCGCAACGCCGACAGAACTCACCGGTCGTCTTATGCGCCCGCCAAGCGGATTTTTCCCGCTCGACGGACTGAATGTGTCGGTAGATCCAGCTCCATTCGAATATGGAGTGAGCAGGTCTCTTCTTCCGACTGGTCGACATTCTCCACACTCCGAGGGTCATAGAAGTAGGAAAGTCCGTAAGTTGAGGTAAGACCCGTGTTGGAGAGCTGGTACTTTTTGCACAACTCCGAGTAGGGGCCTCCCAGGCGGGTTGTCTTGCTGGCTACTGCGGGAGGGCTGCTAAACACTCAAAATGTACGATACGTGTGAGGGTTAGTACGCACCTCGCATCGTCCATTGTGCCCTCGGGATTCCATTTTCCAAATGTTGCATAGGACGCCAGCGAGCTTGCAAGTCGTCCAAATCGATTCCAGAGATTCAAGTTTGACATAAGGTCTTAAACGTCCAAACGTTCAAGCTAAGATCCATTGTCAGCAGGATGTTCAATTTCCGTGACTTCGAGGAGAGGAAATGAACGGTCAGACGGATGTTACCGGGATCATCAAAGTCACATTTGCGCGTCACACGTCACACCCAATCCTTCACCAATCTTTCAACCACTTGGACCATGTCTTTTTTCCAGCTAATTTAAACACTACGGAACTGCCACCACGACGTCGGTGCTGGTAGCTGGATTGTGCCAGGTTGGGACTTGTGCTTAACTGCGCCTCGTCGCCATGATGACAGGAACGAAACGCTGGTGAGTGAGAATCGCTATCCAACATTTCTGCAATCGACCATACTTATAACAGCANCNNNTGTAACGATCNAGGGACTTCGTCCCTCGCACCAACCTCTTTCTCACGACTCTCTAGGCGCTCGTCGGCGCTCTTTCGTACGCTCCTCTCTTGTTCTGCATCATTGTAATTGTTCTCGTGACCTCTCTCTCTCTGATTCCTAATCGTTCAACTTGGCTTTCGTCATTCTAAATAATCCGCAGTAGAAACCTAGTCAGTGTATGTCTTTCCTTCATCTTTTGACTCGTCTTTTGTGTCTGTTATTGACCTCCCCTAAACATCCAAAAACCTATAAATACGAGACCCGATTGTACTTCTACCTTAGTGAATAGTACAGTACCTT
>JANKHO010000847.1:0-14892 GCA_027627235.1 Agrocybe chaxingu | reverse complement strand
CGCGGTCGTGCTCGTCGCGTGCTTCGAGGTCGTGTACGGCGCGTCCGAGCCCGACTTGTGCGATGATGAGGGTGGGCATGATGCCTACCATTTGGATGAGGCCTGCGTCGAGAATTACCTAGAAAAAGTGTATGATAAGCAGGCGGCGTATGAAGGCAAGACAAGGTGCATACACTACCCGTCTTGTGCTTGTGGAAAGCTAGGTTGAGGATGATGTACAAGGAGTAAATCGCGCCCGATTCGGTCCTTTGTAATATGGGGTTATGAGTTTTTATAACGCATACAGTAGAGAAAAAAGGCGCACAGAATGGCAATCGTCGAATTATACCTATGCAGAACATTGTCGCCTAGGATAGGCTCTGCTGCGCGTGCGATCCAGAATATTCGTCCGGCTGGAAGTCATGCATTAGCAGTTGGAACAGAATGTCTGTTGAGCTTAATTCGCACCGGTCAATCCAGTTAGGAGAAGGTTGAGTACGAGTGTCATCGCGAGGTATATCCAGGCATATTTGAAGAGGTGATTCGTCGCTCCCTCGAAGATGTACCCACAGACCGTTCCTGCGATGAGGAGGACGAGAGGGCCAATAACGATGTCTTTCCGAAAATCCCAAACGATGTAGCAGCGATACAGAAGTAGGGTGTCCGCGAGGACACTGATCAAGACCCAAAAGCTCAGAAAATTCGAACACGAGGTCAGGGTGGGGTGGTGCTCACTTGTTGGTCACATAGAGATAGTACTTCGCGAATGTCAGGAAATGAAAGACGCCGGCGAAGAGCTTCCCGAAAACGATGCAGTAGGTGTAGACGATGTCTGCTGTTGCCAGCGCGAACATCGTGATGGCGGAGATGAGGAGCACATAGTGAAGTGGCTGGTTTCTCCGTAGTAGGACGAATACGCAGATGAGGAAGAGGTTGAAGTAGATGCCTGAAAGAGAATACAAAGTTGAGTCACCACATGGAATCGAGCGCCGGAGAATTCGAACCCACCGTATAGGAACGTTTCGAACTGTGGGCGTCCTTTGTGAGCAGCGATTCACGAGAAATATGGAAGAGAACGCACCAAGACAGCGCCGACATAGGGTGGAAGCGTGGTCGGGAAGGGTGAGTATCCGTTGTGGGCCGGATAATCATTCGGGGTCATCATGAGGTCTGGCGTCTAGTTATGATTGTTGGTTCTGCCAATCTATCCTGATCGGCTGGGGGAGCTCTCGTCGAAACTGCGCTCAGATATATCCGCTGCGGTTTCCGTGCACGAATCGAAGGGGTAGGAGACGGCTTGGAGCGTGGAGCTAGGGTGGTAGGTATCGGCACTGGTTGTGCACTGGCTGGTGCAGGACAAGACGTCTCGCTTCGAAGCTTGCCGGCTCAAGCTGAGTATTTGTCGTCCTCAAGGTCGTGAAAAGTCGTACTGGGGTTCGATTGGGGGTATCGGATCGGACGAAAGGAAGGATGGGAAGAAGAGCGGCAGAAAGGGAGGGTGGGGGAGGCGAGGGGAGGGGGTGAAGCAGCGGCGTGCGCACACCATTCTGCTGTGCAGCTAGCCCTTCTTTATGTATGTGGTTATCCGTGCATGTCGAATAATGGGATCCCCACGAGCGCCGGGGCGATGCCTGCCCCGTGCAAGGTTCATGCCCGAACAGTCGATTCCTTGTCTCCCTGTCCTATTTTGATTCAGAACCTTCGGTTGGGGCTCTGTGGGCCAAGTATAGCCAGGCGTCAGTGATTGGCGCTGAACACGCTGCGAGTGTTGGTAATCAGAATATGGTCGTCTGAGGGCTGGAGGAAAGACCGGGCAGAGAGTGAGGCTGGAATGAGGTTTGGGCGAACACGATGGATGCAGGGTCGTCCCTTTTGGGGCAAAATTCACCTCTTTCCGTGCCGCCGCCTATCGGTCTGGGCAAGGCTTGGCCCCCATAGTCCTTTCCTCCCCGGAATTGCTATTGTTATCGGTCATCTGCGTCAGTCCTCAGGCGTTGTGGGGGAGCATGGTGTGCGTACTCGGGAAATTTCAGGATAGGTGAATTGAATAGAAGCGCGAGAGATAAATCGATGCAGGGAAGATAATGGAATCTTGAATTATAACGGCTGAAGTTGTGCATGAGCGCATGACTGTCGGAAGATCCTGGCATCCGATATGTAGTATTCAAGGTTCCAGGGCGAGATTGGCGTCCTGACTTCGGTCCCGAGACTGTCACTTACCCTTTAGCTTCCAACCATTCCTGCGACTGCAAGAGGTACGCCCACAAACATAATGGGACGACCAGGTACCAGAGAAATTTTGGGCGGAGCGTACGTGCAGCATGTCTCTGTAAATTACCCCAAGATTCTTGTAATAATAATCTTGCCGTTCGCCGTGCACAGTGGGCTGTGCTCAGATTTTTCATAGCCTCGACAACATGATATTTTACTGCCTCATGTTGGATGAGCACTGGTGAGCACTAGCACTAGCACTAGCGGCTCAGGCATGATGTACATCAGGACTTCTGGCGATTTCTAAATATTTCCAAGCTGTCATTCATCACAAACACTTGATGTATAGAAGACAGAAAACGGAGAGGAAGGCGAAGAGTGCGGAGGGTTCAGACCTTTGCGGGCTCTTTGCTCTTCCTGTGCGCTGAGGCTCCCAGGAATCGAGAGGACAGGAGAGGGATCAACGGATTTTATGGCTTCTGCTGCGGCGTTAGGAGGCGTGGTTTCTGGTTTCGTGTTTATCCTCTTCCTCCCAGAAGGCTGAAGAAGCGGCGACACTGCAGAAAGGACGTTTGAATCGCTGTTGGTGCACTCTGAATCAGATCCAGGAGATCGGGCGTCCCAGTCATCGTGCTATGAGAAAAGACCAGGGGATGGTAGAGGAGGATTTGGCATCTGAAATATCGTGGAGGTCTTCAGAGCGGACCATGTATCGAATGATTTGCCTGGCCGAGAGGTACCAGCTCTTTGCCGCCAGGAAGGCTGAAATGATCGGCATATCCACGCCTTCCTTGGGCTTCGACAAAGGAATTGTGCTGTCCTACTGAAAGATCTCTAGCTTGCAGTAACGAGTGCCCTTCTTAAGGAGGATGAATGGACATAGGAGAATCCATTGAAGCTCGTCTATGCTCACAGCCGGCGCTCCATTGAAAGCGAGTTAGTTAAACTTCCCTATGATCAGGAAATATAGGCCCTACCTGGATGTACAATAGACGAGCTTCAAGACTCTTGTAAGACCGTAGTGGCATATCTGTCTCCATCAACGAAAATACGCTCCTGCACGGCCCGCATTAGGTAGAAGGCAGCTCAATGTAACGCTGCTAGTAAATTTTGACAGTCTCCGACGGGATATCGAGGCTGGTGGACGTTTGGTCAAGCAACAACGTTTGTATGTTGCAAGGCCTCGTCGTCGGGCAAAGACTTTCATGAGAAATGGTGCTTCAAGGGCCTTGGAGACGGGGTTGATGACGGCGTTTCAGAGAGGCCAGGTGTTGGGCAAGATCGGCAGACGGGCCAAAAGTGTAGCTGGATTGTATCGAGCCACTTGTCGAAGGTCTCTAAGTTTCTTGCGAAAATGAGGTCAGCTTCTGAAGAACAAATATATGCGATTAAGCGTAGGCTCAAACATGCTATGCAGACACTCACTCCGAAGTATGAAGGAATTTCAAAAACCAAGTTGTCCAATACCAACGTACATGCGTATGGGCAGTGAGGTTAGAAGATAAACGCCCCAAGAGCGGAATAGCCAGCATCAAACTCGAATCCAAGAACGGCCGCAGCGATGTGAGCACAGTTTAGATTCCAACCGTCATCGATGTACGGAGAGGAATGATTGACTGAGTTGGCATGGGAGGGTCAAAATGAGGGGCATGTGGGTATTGATGCTTGGGTTGCTTCGCGAGAAAAAGAACGCTGTGGCCAATATCTTCGGCCTACTGTGTCGATGTTGGATTTCATAGCCCATTGGAGCTGCGTAACCAAAGGAGAGCTGGCACCTCTGGCCGGATGCCCTAGGCCGAATCTACGCAGGGTTGCCTTCTTGCGAATCGTCGAGTAGGTTCGTTCGACATGGTCTTGAACTGCAGCGGGGGTCACCAGTTGTGTGCTGAGCGGAGACTATGGAAAGAATAGAGTTGTTTTCGATCAAATATAGCTGGGAAAAACCTAGACTCAAAGCCGGCCTACAGGTGCGCAATTTTTTTTGGTGAGCTAGTCGAAATGGGTAGCTTCACAGTTACTGCGGTGTACGTCCCGCCAGTTATATTTGAGGTTTAATAACATCGAGAAGTCGGGCCATCCAGAGTCGCCTTGGCAGAACCGATTCAGTCATTTAGCATGAACAAGGATTCCGTCGGAAATTTTGAACAGTGTCCAAGGCTGTACTTCCGTTTATGACTTTCGAAAATGCCATACGGTAGACCAGGACGTCATGACTCATGAGGGCGATGTCGTTTGTGAACTGGTTGGAAAGCAAACCAAATAACCAAGATAAATAGGACAGAATAAATTAAAATACACACTCTAACCATTGTCATGAGCCTCCATATCCTTTGGCCTAAAGACGCCTTGCATATTAATGTACTTCGCAATTTCTAGATCGACGAATTAGCGATGCCCGCAACTGTGATCTGCGGTGCGGTGTGCATTAATAGGCGTTGCGGTAGTGAGATCCATACGGAGACTTCTGCCATAGCAAGATTCTGGAAGATATGCAAGTTAAATGTTGAGTTCAACATGATTTCAACATCCACAGTGCACACGACGCCTCTGGGTGATATGCATGCACGTGACATCGTGACCGACGCGTCGACACTACCAAAAGCGGACGTGTTCCCTGCATCCTAAACACCTCCGTCCGCTGCTCTACCCTTTCTTCTTTGCAACCACTTCTTCTGATTAAGAGAACAAAAACACGATAAATCTACTAAGAAAGACCTTGGACAGTGACGTAGCCCGAAATTCATGTTCCATAACCGACTTGCACTTGAAATTGGAAAGGGAGGGCTTAGGGAGGGCTGCAACTCTCATGTCGGTGTGCATATGCAAACAATCTTCACTATGTACAGCTCATCATTGATCTCTTCGTTGGAAAGATTTAGCTAAATCAACTCTTTTTGGCCTTCAAAACATAAGCAACATCACCGAAGACTGATGAACTCCAGAAGGCTACTTAATCCACTCCCTGTTTTGGAACACATATGTACTATGCCAGAGCGGTCAAGTGGAACAGCCAAGTAGGTATGTGATTTCCCGAGAACGCTATGGCATGGATTAACAAGACTATTCTATTCAGAGCCCCTCCCAGTATTCAACTATTCCAAAGACCTCAAGATGGCACCCCTCCTCTTATCCCGAGACTCAATCCGCAAGAAGCATGCTCATTTTGCTTGCGCTCATTCGAAGGCCGTCAAAACTCGGGAATCAAGGGGTGCTTGCTATCGATATATCGTTACCCATGGACGAGGCTCGAATTGAAGTTGTACCTAGAAGAGAATGAAGGTGTGCCGAATACACCTTCGAACGCTCAAGGCAGCATCTCAATCGAAAAGTGAAACCAACATCCAAGCATACACTACAAGGCTGAAGCTAGAGACGTACACAATGTTTCTGGTAGGCTAATGCCCCAGTAAGTCGACTTATTGCCTCTGCGTGGCCAGGTAGCTAAAACCTCTGAAGAAGGACTCAGAAACAGAATAACACATATGCCCATCGAAGGATGGTTAGTTCAAGTCGCGCCTTTCCTTCTCTTTCCTTGCAGTCTACACACCCACATGACCTCTTCATTTTCCCTGGCGATGTTTCATCTTTTCGCTTATTTCCAACGGTCAGGGAAGGCAGATCACGAAAGATCAGAGCAAAAGTCCAAGAAATGACCGCATCTACAGAGTCAAGGAAGAGGCGAGAAAGCATTGGTTCCCAGTGTTGACGTCGATAGAGCTTGCCAGTGCTGACGAGAGGAAGAAAAAGAATGCCCGGTACGGAGCTCTTATAGCGCCCTCGGTTGTCGTAGGAACGGGGAGCACGGATCAAACACAGCGCCGGATGTGTCGCAAACGGTGGATGGGGTGCACAGCTTTACGCACCCTGTGGGACTCTTCCTCATACATAACGCGAGCTGAGCTCCGTTCAACGCTTTCTAGTGCCCTGGTCGGTATCTAGCCCAACGAAACCTGCCCTGGTGGCAGCCAACATAATGTTTGCAGCATTCCCCGCCAGTCCTCGCAGCCCTCGCACTCCCCGGACTCCCACTGGCATTAAAGAATTCAAAAAAACCCGCGAAACCACTGAAACGAGAACACCGAGTAGTCAAAGTTTACGAGCACCCCGATTCCGAATTACCTGTTCGACCACGGACGGCGAGGCTTCAGCCTGAACGCCCAGCACCACTGCTGAACCTGCCCGAGCTACCATCCTGGTCGCAACCAGAACCGAAGAAGGAGCGTTCGAAGGGTTTTGGACGGGCATGGCTTGACAATGGTCGAACGTGAGTTCAGTCTTCTCTGTGAAGAGCGCATTTTCCTCAACTCCGATCAGCTGGCTGGCCCAGATCCGACCGCCATGGAAGGAGAAATCGAAAGATACAGGACTCAGAATTCCTCCTCCAACTCCCGAGTCCGCAAAGTTCATCAACGACCGGTCCGCTCGACGGTACGGCTTCGCAGGCCCTTCCAAATCGCCGAAGATCTGGGGAGATGATTATGAGGCTTACATGTCTGGCGAAGAAGAAGTTCATGACCCTCCACCTTTGTACACCAAGCACGCGCCCGAGGGAGGGATCCGAGGATGGACAACAGTAGCTGGAGCATTCCTCATCCAATTCTGCACCATTGGGTATGACCAGGAGATTATCCTGCTGAGGAAATACTAATTGCTTGTCGCAGTTATCTCTTCACATGGAACGTCTTTGAAGGTATGTAGGTAGTCTCGACGTTTGTAGATGCACTCATTTCATTTCCAGATCACTACAACCACGTCTTCTTGACCGACGAGAACCCAATGGTCGTTCGTTTCATCGGAAGTGTTCAATGGTTTCTTGCCTTCCTCCTCTCCCTTGTGGCAGGGAAACTCGCAGACAGTGGCTTCTTCCAATATTCCGTTCTCTCTGGATCGCTCCTGTTTTCGGTTTCGTAAGTCGTCAGTTGCCTGATGCATGGCAAAATTGCTGACAATACCTACACTCAGCCTCTTCCTTCTCTCCTTCGTCAACGAAGAAGAATTTGGTCTTGTGCGTCTTACTTCTCCCTGCTGTCCGGTGTTCGAGTATCCTAAACGTCATTGCAGGTCTTTGCATGCCAATCCATTGGTATGGGCATCGGCATGGGCCTTGTCTTCGTTCCGACGGCAACAGTTGCACTACACTATTTCAAGCGCAAGAGAGGCCTTGCTGTTGGGATAGTGATGAGCGGAGGTTCCTTTGGCGGGATGATCTTCCCTCCTAGTGCGTCATCTATTTCTTGTCGCCGTAGGCCCAACTGACCCTTCCTTAACGTTCACGCAGTCCTCCGAGGCATGATCCCCGAACGTGGCCTTGGAGGCGCTGTCCGTGTTACTGGGTACATCATCCTCGGATGCCTTGTCATCGCCAATTGCTTGCTCGTCACACCGCCGAAGGAGGAGAAGCCTCTCTACCCTCTGCCCCGCCTCGACCTCGCAAAGTACAGCAAGGAGAAAGAATACCTGTTCTCCGCAGGAGGGTGGGTGGATCATTTAGTTTCATGTTGTTAGTGAGGTTGATCGATCTTGGAATAGCATGTTCCTCAGTATGCTCGTTATCTACTACCCTGGTGCGTCCACCTCGTTGTATCCGCATCCCTTATTATCTCACTTTGGGGTTGCCAACAGTTTGGTACTTGGACGTACTTGGACTTGAGAGAGGCGCCGACACACAATCAGCCTTCAACTCTGTACGATCTGCTGTCAACTTGGCATCTTGACCCCCTTTTCTCACCAGAGCTCCTTCGATCCTTCATCTCACAGCTCGTAGTTCTGAGCCTTACAGGTATCATTGGCCGCGCCGGCCTGGGGTTCGCTTCCGACATTGTCGGTGTCTGGAACCTCCTCATCCCTGTCAGTGGTGGTGTCGCTCTCATGCTGTTCACGACATGTGCTATGTATGTCCTGTTTCCCCCTCCTTTTCCGCGGAGCTCCACTACTCTGTATGTGTTCTCCATTTTTGATACCTTCCACTTGTTTGTCGTGTCTAGACAAGGCACCAAATCGCTCGTCGCGGCGTCATTCTTCTACGGCGTTTTTTCTGGCGCATGTAAGTTTGTCAAACCTCAAATTTAGTCGGTTCTCTGTTGGTTCAGATCGCTGACATTGTCATTTATGCGCCCATCGGTTATCCTCCCTCCGATCTATTCGTCGTCTATCTTTCAATTTGCCTCTATTTTTTGTGCCTTGGCATGCAGGGCTATCGCTCATGGTGACGGCGCTCTCTTCACTAGCCTCGCGTATGAGCGAAGTTGGGTATGCCCTTTGCACTCGCACACCACACGAAACTGCGATACTGATTCTTCTTCATATCCTTACAGCACCCGAGTTGGCCTCATCCTCTCTATCAGCAGCTTCGGCGCCCTCCTCTCTGCGCTGATGCAAGATGGTATGCTGACAGCCAATCGTCTATGGGTCGTCCCCTCGGTGGTATATGGTGTAAGCCGTTTTCCTTCTTTCACTGCATTGGCCAGACCTGAGTTGATGGACACCTCTAATAGTTCGTCTTCCTCGGCGTTACGGCTCTAGCATACTTCTCGAGGATGTCGGTGGGGAACCAGATCGCCTACGGCAAGCGGAAGCGTTTCAAAGGAATTCCGATCCAGCTCGTATAATATATATCGTTTTCTCTCTTTCAATGGAATTTCGGGGTTTAATAAAAAAACCTGAATAACGAACTCCCTTCTCGACGGATCAATGGAAGCCGGCTCGGTGAACGTGGTGACTCACTGTAGATGCCTAAATCTATAATTGTAAGAAGTCAACATCGGTCTACAAAACCTGGGGCTGGGGTTTCCGCTCTGCTTCAGAAATGAATAGCTTACGGACAGGAGGTACCTCCTGCTGTGTAATCTCCATACCACCGTCTACCACTCCAACCCTCATCATAGATAACAACTGACGTGCCGGATATCAGTGTTAGATAAAGTAAAGAAAGCCCTGGAATCTCCTACATTATGAGCCGCGCTCGAATGCCTATACACGCCACCAAAGAACGACGCCGTCATCTCTTTTCCAGAATTTCCAACGAGGTGGTGTCTTCCACCCGGGTGGTTGTCAACGAACGAAGACACGTCATGGATGAAACCTGCTATTAGAATTAAAGGCCGCGATTTCGACTCTTCTTGAACTGCACCTCACATTAGTCGGAAAGACTTCGAATGTAAATTATGACTCACACGTCTCCCAAGCCACAACAGGCAGCTCGTCTACAGGTGTTGGCCACTCCAGCGAGTCCTGGACTTCCTTCAGCTCCTTGAGCCTCATAGCGAGTTTTCCTTTCGCGATTTCATTGCTTGGGAAGACACGTAGATGACGCGCAAGCCCCACCTTCCCGCACAGTGCGATGAACCATTTGGTGGGGTCGTATTGGTACCACAAGAAAGCGTTGCGGTAGTCCATTGGGAATTGGTGATGGAAATTGTGATAACCCTCGCCCATGGTTAAGACGGCGGAGAGGAAGTGGTCTCGAGGTGTGAGAGCATCGTCGTAGGGTGCGGTACCCAACCAATGTGCAATTGAGTTGATGCAAAAAGTGCTCTGTCGAAGGATAAGAAAAGGTCAATCAGCACGAAGAAAAACTTCGTTATAAAATGGAACGGACGTGGTGTGCGATAGTCAAACGGAGGGCGGCGGAAAAGCAAATACCACCCAACCAGTCGTTGAAAAACAGGCCTGGGATGACGGCCGGGAAGATATAGCCGAAGAACAGGGCTAGCAGGAAGTAGCGCCGGTGTTGCCATTGGATGAGGGCGTCTTTTCGAAGGTCCGAGATATCCGAGGGGCCGGAACGCAGCTGTGACTTGAAAATCATCCATCCGATGTGGGTCCACAGGAGTCCGCGGTTTGCGTTGTAAGGGTCCAAATCCGTGTCCGTGTGTCGGTGGTGTGAACGGTGGGCCCGGGCCCACCAGTAACAGGAGCCCTGAACAGCGCTGGTACCTCCTGCGAGGAGGAATAGCTGAAGGGGGACCGAAGCGTTGTAGGAACAGTGCGACCAGAGCCGATGGTATCCTGCGTTGCTTAAGTGACAAAATTAAAAGCCGGTCTCCATTGAAGACTCGCCTGCCGTGATTCCTGGAGGGTGCGTCATAGCTGTCATTCCACGCGAGATCAAGAACAGAATGATGCTTCTCACCTAGCATCGAAAAGACATAGTAGGCCACCGCGAAAAGTCCTGTCTCGCGAAGGATTGGAACGCGCCATAGGCCGTACGCTGCCACAAGTGGTGTGATAGTGAGTACCGCGAGATTGAACCGTCTAACCCCCTCCGTCTCTGGAAACTTCTGCGTGAGATTCGGCTTCATCTCGAAGCAGGGCGACAGCTATTGCAAAAACAGAGTCCCAAATGACACAGAACAAGGAGGGCAATGAGGTAGCCTTCAAACACTTGTTGGATCCCACAGAAAGTCGACACATGCGCGCTTTTAACTCGCTTTTAAGTGCGAAATTAGAATTGCTTGGGACTGTGATTCCGTCCTGGATCGCTCACTGCCTCGCTGACCCTGCTTCTTTATATAGAAGGCCCATGGCGCGCTTTGCAAAGGAGAAAGGTATGAAAGAAGCCATAGACGGCACGAATTTGAGTATGGAACCGGCTATCGGGAACAGGATCCTGTGATTCCGAATGTCGTGTCGTAAAAAAACTTGTCGCAGAGCTGCTGGTATGAACGGGGATTATAGGGCACAAAGTAACGGAAGCAATGTTGTTCTGTCACTAATTCGGAGCGATAAGTATCTGCGATGAGAATAAAGCGACAGAAACGCGTCGATAACATCAGCAAGCACGAGCAAGGGTCCACGAGCAGATTGACTTACCTGGTACCCTTCGCGCGGTCAACCTACTTGGCTTCCAAACCTGTCAGCAAACTTCGAGGACACACCGTGCTGTCAGAGCTGTGCTATTTGACGTTTGTCTGCGGGTGAAAAAGGCACTGAAGCATTTTGCTGGTAGCGGCGTGTCGGTTTTTCTATTGACTAGGAGGTGGCGTGCGGTGTCAAGACTCCAGAACACACCTTCTAGAGAATCTGCCAATGAAATCTTGGGAAAACGGGACCTTTGCCTCGATAGAAGTAGAGCAGCCAGTGGAAAGAGGTCAAGGTTGGCCATGGAAACAAAATGTAAGTTTCCGAATAAATTGATCCCCTTTACATCACGTTGGCTTTCACCACACACTCTTCACAATTCCCACATCGTTTACAGTCGCCTCATTGCATTCACTAAGGTGGCGATCGTATCCGTCTTGCGTCGGGGAACGGGTAGGCTGAGTGCAGGGTGACTCTGGTATGAGCTCCGTTCATTCTCTGATGTCTTGGGGTGTCTTGGGGGTTCGAGCTGAAACCTGCTCGACTTTAAAATATAGGAAATCCCCCCATTCTTTTTGTCATTGGATATCACCATATCTTCCTTCTAAGGAGAATAAATCAGGCTTCGAAGCTGCCGAAACTTGTATGCGAGGTAAGTTGGCAGCTATATGCGGTCCAACGAATGCATGTTCGGACTCATACTCCCAGTACGCGCTTCTTGCTGCTAAACGGAAGGAAGAACGCATCTGGGTCGTAAGACAACTCTTTGTGGTGACTGTAGCTGACCCGTTGAACTCTATAAACTCACAGAAGAAACTTCGAGATGGAGAAAAAAGGCCCAGAACCCTCCCGTGCCAGTGAAACTCGGACAGAGGTCCAAAATGAACATCCTGTTCAAAATCACCGCGATCGCAGTCTCCTACTACGCGATCGCGTTTGCTCGAGGCAGCGATAACAACAAAGTGTCGCCTGCGAGTGCTCAGCTTCGAGTTCCGCCTCAATCTGTTGTAAGCACATGCTCTAGCTCCTCCTCACCCCCAGGCTCACCCTACCCCCACCTCATGCGCGCTGCCGGTTTTATTACATCCAGTTCATCGATCCACGCTCTTTTGCTGTGCTGGGGGCCTCCGGGCTATTCCGCACCGACTCCTTCATTGAATTTTTCAATCCAACTAACACGACACCGCCCTTCTTCCAAATCTTCGACCCGGGCTTCCTCTCTATCCTGGGCTCAAACCCGTCCCTGAATAGAGTAGCACACAATGTGTCCTTTGCGTTCGCCCATGAGGCTCCGATCTATAACCACCCAACGGACGAGGTATTTTTTGCGAGCAACGATGGAGGTCCTCTCGGATTCAGCGATTTGTACCACAATAATCAAGTCGGCAAAATCAGCATGGGCGCCGTCGAGACTGCATTGCAGGGTCTTGCTTCTGAAGGGAATGCCAGCGGTGTCGTTGAGGTCCCTGTCACTGAGGTGGGTACGTTTTCCCTCTACTCTCCGGCAGTGGGACGCCTTCGTGGGTGCGAACATCTCTACAGTATTGCCTTGATCTGGGCCAGGCGGTGAAGCCGTCGTTGGAGCTGCATCTCGGTGTGGTGGTTTATCTCCGCTGTTTTTCCCTTTCTTCTCGCTCTTGGCTGTCGGGAGGCTATGGCGACGGATGCCATTCACTAACCTCTTCCTTTTCATGCCTCCCACCCTCGTTCTCACCAACCCGCCCCACGGCTTGCCACGGTTCGCCTCCTACTCCCATGTCAACCGTCGGCATTTGAATTCTTCCCTGCGTGTACGCGGGCCACGCAGCTGTCCCTCCCGGACACAATCCAGATGACGAACGGGGGCACAGGCCCGTACAAATCTTCTCTCGTTCTCATCACCTCGGGACGCGGGCCGCTTCCTCCTTCGATTGTCCTCGTCAACCCTGCCGCACCACACAACACCACTGTCGTCCTCGACAACTTCTTCGGCAGGCAGTTCAATTCGTTGAATGATATTAAAGTCCACCCGAAATCTGGGGCTTTTTTCTTCACTGATGTTACGTGTGTGCCCCTTCCTCTCGGAAGGCCAAGATTCGATTTGTTCACGAGGTTGGGACAGATATGGCTTCCTGAACCACTTCCGCTCGGCCCCACTTATGCCTAACCAGGTTTATCGTTTCGACCCCCAGACGGCCACTCTTCGCGTCATAGCCACAGATTTTGACCGGCCAAATGGCATCGCGTTCACGCCAAATGGCAAGATAGCTTATATGTATGTCTGTGAAACCACTTCTCGTCCTTGAAGATACCAAAAAATGCTGATCGGACTTCAGAGCAGATACAGGTGCTGCAGGAGGTTTCTTAGGGAATAACCAGACAGAGCCAGCGACGATGTACGTCTATAGACGAATTATACGCCTTGACTTTTCAATCCTGATCATCGTCATCCAGATACGCCTTTGACGTGGAACCTCACACTCAAACCTTTCTCAACCGTCGCGTGTTCGCATATGTCGACGCGGGGGTCCCAGATGGCGTCCAAGTTGACGCCAAAGGCAATGTTTACTCAGGCTGTGGAGATGGAGTTCACGTGCGTATCCCTCTCCTCTCCCTCTTAATATTCATCTCATATCCCCGGCCTAGGTCTGGTCTCCACAAGGCACCCTCCTAGGCAAGTTCTTCCTCGGTACGACGTCCGCGAACATGGTATTCGCAGGCGACGGGCGCTTGGTCATACTTGCAGAGACGAGCGTGTTTGTGGCAAAAATCGCCGCGCAGGAAGGAAAGATCGCTTTTGGATAAGGAAAAGAGGCTTTTGATAAGCCAGCGGGATCCCCCTAGTCCGCCATATGGTGGAACCGGCAGGAAGGATGGTTACTCTGACTCGGTAAAGGGGATGGATTTCGTCTTCTGGGGTTGGAATATTGGCAGTGATGATCCTCGGAGCATCTTGAACTTTTTTGAATAGTCATAACTGTCAATCTATTGGTTTCTTCAGTGCTGACATACAGATAGAACGCCGTTCTTGGTCCTTTCATCGGATTGCTCCTACTTTGGTTGTTGGACCTTTAGGAACAGGAGATCAGTGTGGCGTCAAGCGATCACGAACAAGTCGAGACTTCAAAAACGTAAAAGTGTAAAAGCTAAAGTGTGTCGAAGTTCTCGTCCTAGGACATAGACTTAGCATTCGTCCGGGCGCGACTTTATCCGTTTGTACTCATAAGAGCGTTACACGAGTGACAGATGATGGAAAGAAAGATGATATAAGGAAAGCTACACGAAACGTACTCTCTACGAGTCTGAATAAAGAAGGAACTATGAGTGATACAGGAGCGATAGCGGAATTAGCAGCGGGGCATGGCGAATACGTAGCGCAGGAAGCGAGAGCCTGGCTGGCACGAAACGAAACGAAGAATCGACACGAGGTTCGATTGTTCTCCTATCCTCCTGTTCTCCTTCCCTTGTCCTTCGACCACAAGACCAAAGCGCCTTCGCGCTCGGCCAACACAACACTCTCACGAGTGTTCTTCACCCACCCGCGCACATGGTCTTGAGCGGCGACCTTTTGAATCTAAGCGCTGGCGGCAGCGGCCCTCTCCTTTGCCTTAGCGGCCATCTAAAATGGTAGATGAGGACTGAACTCGACAGACAGGACGAGGGAAGAGAACGCACCAAATTCAACGCACTACCAGCCTTGAACCATTCGATCTGGCCCTCGTTGAACGAGTGTGCAAGCTCGATCCTGTCCTCGCTGCCGTCCTTGTGCTTAGCCAACATGAAAAGGTTCTTGCCAGGTGAGAAGGTCTCGAGTCCCTCAATGGTTACCCGGTCAGTGCCTTGCACCTTATCGTAGTCGTCAGGGTTGGCGAAGGTGAAGGCAAGCATTCGTTGCTTCTTCAAGTTGGTCTCGTGGATACGGGC
>JANKHO010000846.1:0-14898 GCA_027627235.1 Agrocybe chaxingu | reverse complement strand
TGAACCAGCAAAGGTAGCGGGCCCTGCCGGGCTAGCCCGGCCTACCAGCCTTATAGACAAACGTTCGGTATCAATATTGATTTGAAGGGGGAAGGAACATGGCGACGTTGTAGTTGAGACGAAGTCGAACGACATTGTACGTGAGAAATCTCCGGATGAACGGCCCGATCTGCGGCGGTAGGATACTTAGACGCTCGTAGGAACCTTGGCAATCGCAGCTGGGACGGAATAATCAGAGAACGCCCTACGTTATCACACACGTAGAGAATCCACGTATATACTTCTGGCTGATGCGTGAAGTTTATATTCCTGCCACTGAACCAGGCACCGGTGCGATATTTTCACCCAGAAACATTTTCTGCACCTAACAACTGACGGAGGGCCCGCTGACAGTCGCCGAGTAGCCACGCTATCACGGCCTATCGGCCACCTCGCTCTCGCCAACGCGAATAGAGCACAAATTCTTGTTCTCACATTCAGCTTGAGACGCCCTCTGTGTGGGATCTAATCAGGCACTGATAACTAAAATCAGGAAGTAGTGTCAAATCCAGTAGAAACAGCAACCATCCAGCACCCGACCCTTCCTAAATACTTGCCATACGCCAGTGGCCGGCTCCGATTATAACAAATTATATAGATATAAATGATAATGACAACCTTCCTCCACAATTCAGGCCCTGAAAGAGTGTTCAACTTCACCAGACGAACCCTGAACCACCAAAGACCCTCATTGTACATACTCATATGCAGGAGGCATATCCTCCGATCCAGACCCATCGCTGATACCTCGGACATGAGCTGTTGGTCCCAGACTAGCGCTGAATCTTCTACCTCCGTCCATCCCTCCTTCATGTACCGGCCCGAGTTTCCACCGTCCCCTAAGGTCACCACCTTGTGCACTTGGCGCGAGAGTTCCTCGAAAATTAACCCCTACGATCGCATCCCCATGCACACCCGCCGTCGCCCCGACGGTGCCATGACCCTTTGCAGGTGAGGAACCTGACGTCAAGCTCGGGGTGGTCGAAACATTTGAGGACGTGCCCCCATCTCGAGCTTGCAATCTCCTGCCACCCGATCGCGATGCGGGAGGTCCAAGTGTCGCACAAGTGCGATTCGTGCTCGGATTTCGTGACACCGGAGGCGAGGCAGAAGGCAGAATCAAAGCACCCGCCATACCCGCCTCATCAGGCTTCGGGGCGTCAGGTTCTTCATGGAGCGGTACGACGACGGTCAGTGGAGGTAGAGTAGCGGATGCGGAGGACGACGGGTGAAGGGAAATCGACGTTCGGGGGGTCGATAGCTCGAGGTCGTCGGTTTCCAGACTTATTCGCGCGTGTCTCGTTGAGTAGCGCGTTTTCGATGATGGAAACTGCTGATGGTTCGACTTGGAAGGTTTATTCGAGATGGAGGCTGACGATCGCGATATTGAGGGAGCCCTCGATGAACGACGAGCATCACGGCCTGGTTCAAATGTAGTTGAATTAGGTGGTCCGCTTTGACATAGAAAAAGGGACAAAAGGAAAGAAGAAAATATTCGCTTTCCCCACAAAGAAATAAGATCATAAGAAAACAGGACGTACTAAAGGTTGTTCCAGCCACTTCCCCCTCATCTTTGGAGTCGACACTACCCACCACCGAATGTCGAGCCGCCAACCTCGCTGCCCACGACTGGTTCATTACCTCGTGCAGAAGACGTCTTCGTATCCTATTCCGGCGCCGCGCGACGAAGAACACGAGCAACGCAGTCACGATGACGATAGAGCCCGCCAGACAGCCCGCCACCATCGCTACAGGCGATGGGATGTGGGTCATCGTCGAGGGGTCGTCATCCGAGCTAGAGGTAGACAAGGGTTGGGAGGAAGAGGTGGGGGAGGCGAGAAGAGGGACGGCAGTGGGACTTATAGACCCTAAGGAAAAGGAAGTTGATAATGTGGATTTCGCGCCATGTGGGCCTAAAGTCGGGTTTGAGCTTGAGGAAAGCGTCGAGCTATATTCGGATGGGTGATAGGGGGCGAGACGACGTTGGCCGTCAGGAAGGGCGAAGAAGGCGAGGTAAACGTACACGATGGTGAGATAGGCGGATCCTACTCCCGATGGAAAGCGATGTGCAGCTGCAGCTGTAGGTTCGCTAGGAGAACATGGGGTAGATCGAGGACTAGGAACATCCGAGTCAGTGGAAAAGGAAATTACAAGGTTGCAAACAGGAGGAAGCAGAAGCAGCGGCGATAGCGGTTAATGAAGGAATGGAAGCAGGACGCACCAAGGAGAAAGGGTTTCTGGAAGAGTTTGTGCTTCACCCGATGATGGGAGCCAAGACAGGACGATGTTGAGGACTGCCAAGAAATTGAGTCGTCTCATCACGATGTAGGGGGGAGAAGAAAGGGCAGGAACGTGTGGCATCAGACTGCAGTTAACTTAGAGCGAGCCGGAATATAATAAGAGGGTTATATTTTAAGAAAAGAACGCCTGAAGGCTTGAAGCGCCAGAAGCCGAAATCGAGGAAAGGGAGGAGACGTACGTACGTATTTGGAATCCGAATCCGAAGAGGAATACGGGGGCAATGAGCTCGAGAAAGCCCCATGCAAACAACTGCGAGTGATGCTGATGAATAACGTTCGTCCAGCAACGGGCTGACGAGTGACCGAGGGTGACACAGGAAGGGGGGAATGGCCGTCTGGGGCACAAGCGGGCAACGAGGAAGGCAACTCGGGGACCAACGCTGCGAGCCATGAATAGATCACCCATGATAGTTAGCAGGGACAGTGTCCTAAATATACTCCTCTCCAAGGCCTGTGTGTGCGTGCGTAAGTAGGCCTGACACCTCCAAATGGTCGTCCTTGATGTATTTTGAACCCGGAACATGTCCGGCGGTGGGGCCTCGCGTTTTGGGCGTGTGGGTCGGACTCATTACTGACCGCTGACTGTCACAGAGATTGGTTTTCGCCCTTTCGCAGCTCTTTTCGAGCTTATAAGTTATCATAGACAACTGCAGCGCTCATAATTTAGGCTGGAAAGAGTGCAACTCATTGAACTTCCCCGGGATTTGGTGTGGGTGGGCCAGTGAAAGGACTGCACAGCTTTATTCTTGGAGCTGACTACCACCGAAGGAAGCAATGAGACAGGGAAAAGGTGCGTAGCATGTAAAGAACATACCGGACATATGGAAACGTTGGCTAAGAATAGTCGTCTCCTGTGAAAGAAAATAGAACGCGGATTGAACAACATCGCGAAACGCTATAAATAGGAATGTATATTTTTGATCGCCTCGTCAGGACGGAGTTTGACTCACACGAATAAGCTGCATGATTGGGAGTACCTTAGCGTCTGTCTCCCTGAGGAATTGGAGAGTTTCTGTCCTGAAGAGTGTGCTAATGGACGACTCACGAGGGAAATTGGTGAAGAGTCCTCGAGGCGGATGGATCATATTCAGCATATCACATATGACGAAAGAGAGGCGCATTCGAGATCTACATTGAGAATAAACGAGCGCGTCAACACATATGCGGAACTGGTATATCACATTACAGCACTTTGGCGGTTGATAGGTCAGTCTCGCGACGCATGCTAGCGTAGCAGCTTCGTTATGCTCGCGTCTTTCGTTTTAGATGGCGGTGCGAAGATGGAAAATCGCTGCAGGACGAACCTTGAGAAAGACGAAAAGTGTCAATGTGAAGAACGTCTACTTACCACGGAGTCGTCATGCCCGAAAGTCTGTGCTGCTGGACCCAGTCCATTGGAATAACGACGGTCGACCTCATGCTCGGGGAACGAGTCCCACGATCGCTCCAGCGAGGCTGTGCATAAGGTACGGCTTTCATTCAATTAAATTCCCAGTGCAGGGTAAGTATGAGGCGCATTTACGCACCTATAGCTTCAGGCTCCCAAGAAAAGGACAGTTTGGTGGGCGCTCATGGGTATGATGCGACATATTCGGATAGCTCGCACGAGCGACGACTGGAAAGTAAAGTCGTCAAGGCGGACCAACTGCAATAAAAGAGAGGACTTTACCGTTTCAAGCCATCCTTCTCTCCGTAGAGCGCGTAGAAGAAGACGAGGGAAGATGTCAGAGAACCAGTTGGATCTGGCTTACATAAACACTTGGGAAACAAGAAATAGCGGTCTTTACCACTCTAGCGGCCGAGAGGCGCCTTGCCTAGAAACAATGACGTCGTCGACATCGAATCCACAACCATCCCAAGTGCGGGACTCACAGACTTCTACCCAATCGACATCGTCCTCAACTACAACCCTATACGAGTAGTCGGATTTCACTTCATCCATATCAAGAACGGGGGTTCGTTGGTCGGTGAATCCATGTAGAATGCGACTTGGTTGTAAAAGACAGCCTCGTTGCTGACGAAACAGTCTTGCCACTGGCGTGACATGGCACGTAGAAAGGCGAGTTCTGGTAGTGGTGTGAACGAGAGGACGTTGAGAGCAAGTTCCGGTGGAAGTGGGTCGAGGAGCATGGTGGTCGAAGCGAAAGCGGTGTCGTCCCGAAAAACCAAAAGACGATCTTATCTTATCGGGCCCTAAATCTTGCCGAAATCCCACGTTCGTTGTATCGTCCGTGCTTCCCTTCCAGTCAGGCCCAAGTCCATGATTCCTATCCAATTCTACGGCTTCACGAAACAAATATGAGCTCGTTCATGCCGACGAAACCCTAAGTCCGAAAATGAAAACTGACTTACGCTTTCATCGCGAAGAGACCCAGAGGACAGCGTGGGGTGCGATACGAGGAAGAGAAGGCAAGGCAGTTCTTGTGCACATAATCTTTGCCAAAGACTTCATCAAAGCCTTGGAGAATTGTGCGGAAAAATACCCCCAGACATTCTGTACCAAGTATCGAATATTGGCTGTATAATATGTGCCGCGATTTGATAGCGGGATGACATACAGAAACCCTGTAGGGCCACGCCATTAACGGACGAACGGGACCCTTGTGTGGTGATGAGCATCCCATCAGCAATGGAGCAGTGTTAGGAAAATCCGGCAGGGCATCTCACAATTGGAGGGGGTCGCAAAGGAGAACAGAGAAGTAGATAGGAGAGCGATGGTGTATCAATCAAGGAAAAGTGGGGTTGACGAGATGTGTTCACGAGATCTTGAGTTCGTGGTTAGGTGACTCGAGATGTGGGGTCCGAACGAAGAGTTACGACATAAAGAACTACCATCGAGAGGGGAACAAGATTAGAGATAATAAATTAGAGTGATAGAATGTGAGAGAATGGACAATACGAAAGTTCTAAACATGCCATAGCCACGATATAGCAAGAAGTAGTAGAAGTTCGTCTCAAATGCCTTCATGGGCCAAAAATAGGATGAACAATAACAAATCTTTCGTAGAAGTGTTACCCTTCCGATCCTCTGACCCAGGTATAAGCCTTCATCCCAACCACACACATTGCCCGGTATGGGCCCATTGGGATTCGGGCAATAATCGTGCTTCCGGACCTGACGCACGTCGAGTGGGAGCAGCAAAACGAGCAGGTTATAAATAAATGCCAGGAGTTAAAGGCGTACTGAAAAAAGAAACCACTCGCCAAACGTCGGCCATATAAGAGACGACGATTATTTCAAATTCCCACCTTGCGGGGGAGGTGGAGCGTACGGGTACCACCACGACAAATCATCGTCTTTGACTAGCATGATCAGCATATGGGCGACGTAGATGGAAGGAAGGGAACGTACCTTACTAGATCTATATCGTAAGGTCTAAGCCTGCACTCTGCCATTCAGACGAGCATACGAGCCTGAAGGCTCCGAAAAACGTACGAGATTTTGTGCGGACTCCCCAAGAATATGAACACGAACGTATGTCACAAAAGAGACGAGGTGAGGGGCTCAAAGAACGAAAAATCGCGTTGCACCACCGCCAAAGAGCGCAGAGCAAGTAGAATCATTGATACAAGGCAGATCCAGGACAATCGTCGCGCACTCGTTTACGTTTATCCGACAAGACGAGTGAAATGATTGGGACTGGAAGGTGCATCTTGCCACTTGCTCTGCGCAAGACGGCTTCATCAGTCAAATGCGACGATGCAAGAGGGATGAGGAAAGTAGTCCAGGAAACGGAAAGATTAACGGTAATAGTGACACACCCACAGAGTGCCGTCAGAGAGAGCAGAGTGAAGACAAGTCATATTCAGTCTATATCCAGACAATCGTCTCATGGTCGTGCATCCGCCGGGTCGACAACCGAGAAGATTAAGACTGGAAATGGGGCCTCTCTTCGCTCTGCGCGAGAAGGCGGCACCAGGAGGGCACAGGAAGCAAGGAAAGTTGGGCGGGAGAAAATGGGAGACAACTCGATAGGCATGTGCCAAGTGCCAACGACAAACCGAGACTTCGAGATTAGAAGAAATGTGTGAGTGGCACTCGCGTCGGCGTATGTGAGACAGCCATGCGAGACGAGAGGAAGTGGTGAATAGTCGGCGTGCTTCACGTACGCTCGAGAGGCATAGAATGACAGCAGGCTCTAAGTTGAGGCAACGAGAGTGGGGCGTAGTGGGGACCGGAAAGTATGGCCACACACGTACGCGATCGCTGCAATGCAAAAGACGCAACGGGGAGGTTGGCAGGGAAGACGTTGGGAAAAAGCACACCCCCATCCCGCCCCTCCACTGCTATTAACCTCCCCGAACACGAGCTCGTTCCGACAGGACGGCGGGGTTGAAGAGCAAGCTTTCGGGTTGATCCGCCCAGCCCTCTATGCTCAATATGGCCGTGAGGACCACTGTATTCCGACCATACAAGGCCCTCAACACCCTCCGCGCGGTCCTTCAGATCCACTGCCCAAGACTGGAAATGTGCATACTAACACCAACGAGGGCGTCCTTCAACCTACGAGCAGGACCTGCGTGTGGTGGTAGGTATCCCGACATCAACGGAGCAGTGGAACTTTCATAGCGGCTTGAGGAAGGATATCCGGGTATGGAATGGTTGGAGAAGAGGAGACAGACGTACTGTATGGTAGGGCCATCGATAACAGAGAGGAGACGGTGTCTAGAGGAGAAGATGCTGCTCTCGATCGATATCAGCGGGATACATGTTTGGCGCCGGTGTCGGGTACTGCGGCTCTAATGGCGAGATCGTCGAAGGGGGTAGTCCTCATGAACCAGAGGAGGAGGAAAGTCATGGTCGTGGTTATCGTGGTCGTGGTTGTTGTGAGAGAGACGTACGCTATACCCGGACCGGGTTAAGCCGCTTTAAAATTAAATGGCTCAAAGTATGCAAGTCTCCCTTTTTCCAACAGATCAAGAAGAGATGTCTCTCATTTCTCCTTCATGCTCACCGATGAGGGCCAATTTCGGACGCTTCACTAATTTTTGCATCAATCTATGACGCCGGTATTTGTCACCCAGGAAAGTTGAAGATATCGAAGAGCAGGATTCAAAGAAATATTTTCGAGAAATGAGAACGGAGCGAAGACAGATGGAGCAATGGCGTTATGAGCCAAAGGAGCTAGACAAATCGAGAAATGTATGCTGGACAGTGCAGTCGCACTGAGCACGCCAAAAAAACTGGATCAAATTTTCTCCGGCCCTTCATGAGGTAGTTCCATAGATCGCGCTTCGAATCGCTATAGAGAGTACTTTAAGTTACCAGCCCGCGTATCGTCTCCGCTCGACAACTCTGCAGCAAAACCCCAGAACACAAGCAAGACGAAGGGCGAAGAGAGACGTCTTACCAGGCAGCATCACCCAATCACACAGAGAAAGGACAACGGGCGCTCGACAGGGTTAACCTCGTCGTCTCATAATCGTTCATCCCAACGGACACAAGTGAGACGACCAGGTCAAGAAAAGCGTGCCTTGTCTTTCCTCTGAGACAGCAGGGCGGTACCGGGATCTAGGAAAGAATGCAAAAATTGTTCATGCGAGGGAGATTCAGATATCACTGAGCACAGCAGTGATCTCCTCCTGAGAGCGTAGAGCACGGCAGACCCATGTCTATACATCCAAGCCAATCATCTCACCGTCATTTACTGGAGTTGACGTCCGAGTAGATTAGGATTGGAAGACAGCCTTCCGGTCTGCGCTCAATACGAGGTCTCAGTGGGTTGTAGGAATAAGCCAGTTCCGATATGACGTGAGGGCGGCGAGAAGGAGGGGGCTAAAGAGAATCGAAATGAAATAATAAAGCGGCGTTACTAAAGCACCATGCATCCAGCTCCGACGTCATGCTGAACCTTGAGCCTCCACTGCTCTCTCAAAACACAGATATAGACACCAACCACGAGCCACCTATTATCAGCTGATTGGTGGGCTCACGTTTCTTGCTGATGTCTATGGCCCTGATAGGCCAGTGGATGAAAGGACGCAGGGTCGTCGCTGGAATGAGCGATGGCGAGAGCGGGCAGAGAAGGGGAGGAGATAGGGGATCAAGAGGGGTGCTTCGATAACACCAACATCATAAGGGTTCGGCGTCGTGGTTGGATGACTGGGGCTGCAGGATTTTGCCAGTCAATCGTTGACATCTTGACAGGAGACAAGGTCCTACCCTCGGTCCCTCGACATCAGGTGGCGGTATCTCGGAGAGAAAGACAAGAAACGAGAAAGAAATTCCTCGACAGTGTCCGAAGACCCTGCATGACCTCCGCACAATCTCTTTCACCCACCGCTCCACCATATGTCCTAGAAATCATGATACCAACAAGGGGTGTGCCGTTCACAAACGAGCAGGACCCGCATGTGCAGGTAGGTATCCGGACATTGACGGAGCAGTGGAACTTTAAGTAGCAGATCGAGGAAGGGTGTACAGGCATGGCAAGAATGGTGGCGGTCGAGGTTGGAGATAAGGAGACAGACGCACTGTATGCTAGAGGGCAGGCGATCGGCCATCGATAACGGTTTCTAGAAGCTTGAGGAGGAGAGCACGCCCCAGTCGCTTGATACCAGCAAGATGCATGTTTGACGCTGGTGTCAGGCACTACGGCTGCTCTGATGACAAGACCATTGAAGAAATTTGTTGTGTACTGATAAGCTGGAGGAGGAGGAATGTCAGTGGGAGGTCTAAGACGAGAGAGTGGTCGTGGTTATCGTGAGAGACGTAGGCAAAGCCAGACAAACACCCGGACCGGCCGATGCCGGCAGCTAAGATTGACTACCCTCTGACTTCCCTCAGAAGTTCAAGCTCAAGTCGTATCTAGCCCTCGAAGTCTGCAGGACTCCTCTCGCACTATGAGTCGAGCGAGAGAAATTTTATTTATGGCCCTCGCTCGATTTCTGCCTGGATGACCGATTCACCCGTCTATCCCAATAGAGTGCGTCTCCGTGTGGAGACGACACACGAAAATGGATCGCTTCCTGACGTTCCCAATGCACACTAGGTCTCGATGGACAGATTCACGCTTGTGGTTGGTATTTTCTGCTCCTTTTCAATACGGTACTTATGCCTACGTTGGTCCATATATTTTTCATTGAAGATAGATCCTCAAATATTTCGTTATGGGCATACCTAGTGATGCACAATTCTGTCAGTATCTTCCAAGTACGTTCATTATCACGCGATATCACAGGTATTCACCTCGGCTTTGATTTTCGGGTTTGTGAAGGCGCTTATGCCGTACCTTCCGGTGTCCATAAACCTGCCTTTGCAGAGCTGAGTTGAAACCGACGTTAGCGGCGGGCGAATGGCTTAAAGGGACGACCTCACCCAAGACTTTTTGGATTATCAAGTACTTCGACCTCTGTTGGGAGTTCGGGCCATTCATCGTTTTGATTTTCCGCCCAAGAGATTAGGGTGAAGTTTTAAAGAACGAAGTATGGGCATCACGAGAAATCAGATGCATGGACACGATGGTCATAAGTACGTCGTGGGATAGACAATTTTCAACAGGATAGAGCAGTCGCATCGAGTACGTCAAGCAGCTTGAATCGTGTTTTCCTGCCCGTTGGTGAAAAAAAAGTATACGAAGCTGATACGAAGCTGATACTTACAAAGAGGCGAAGCGGACAACAAAACGACCAACGCTGAGCCACACAGCGTCGCCCAAGAGCACGGAGCAGGAATCTCACTGATCTATTCAACCAACCTCGTCGTTCCACGGTCGTTCAGCTAAATTAACAACCGAGAATATCAGGGCTGGAAAATAACAGCTTGTCTTTGCTCTGTGCGAGATGGCGATGCCGACGCGACGCAGCTGGGCGATCGAAAGGAATATAGATAGCGATGTCAAGACAATTTCCTCCGCTTTCCGAATTCCCATTCGTTTCGATGGTACTGTATATTCACCCCTCTAAGAGCGCTGTTTATCGGAGAAGATGGCGCCCAGGAACCCTACACCAAACCCGGGAGATTCATGCGGAAAAAGCGAATGTACAGGGGTCCAACGAAAAGCAGAGCGCGTCTCCGTCACCTGGAGGGGTAAAACACGAAAAGCGAGCCAAGTTCCAGGCTTTAGCAAAGAGAGAATCCGCTCGTTTATGATCAACATGAACGACCACTATACCCATGAGTCTATAGCGCAAAGACTGTCGACGCTCTCCGCTCGATGTCTCTCCTCCACTGCTCCATTGAAAAACGACCTCAAAATAACACCAAGGCGGATTCGCCGTCAACCCACGAGCGGAACCCCCTTGTGGTGTTAAGTATCAGCACAGCAACGGAGCAGTGGAGGGAAGCATGGAGTGGTGGATCGAGGTTCAGATGAGCGAGTCGACGGTCCGAGACTCCGAGTAGGGGATGGGAGGATGACGATAGGCTTTCGATAATAGAGACGACGGCATGCTCCCGAAAAGCCGAAGGAAAAGGTATGCCACGAGATAGTTCAATTGAAGATGCGCTGGTCCACGGAGCGCTGTCTGGGAGAGCAGAGCAGAGAATGCCTTGTGCCAATGAGATCCATCCTGATCGCAGCACACTCGTGATCGAATAGGACGAGCGAGGCGACTAGGACTGGGAAATGACCAGGCGCCCTTCGCTCTGCTTCAGAGGTTTGGGCAATACGGAGAAGCAAGATAGAGTGATTGCGAGACGCTCGACGGGAAAACACGCTGAGGGATGTTGCAATCGCCTTGCGACGTGGTATACGGACCAGGGAGTATCGGTGCAGGACATTTGGAGGGGTTTGGGATGACCCCTGAGCACAACGGAGCGAAGGAAAACGGGATCTAACAGGACATCTCACAGTGCCTGAGAAAGCAGAAAGAGAAGTGCGTAGTTCCGAGTCCGCTCGAACAGAGCAAGCTGTCTACCTCGAGGTTGAGGGGAATCGAGAGCTTCAGCAACCGAAAGGCGAGGATGTCGCTTCCATAAAGCCACAGGAGAGGAAGGGGGTCGACAGCTGACGTCGCAGTCGGGAGGTTCAGAATCGAAGCATGGGAGTTGGAAGCCAGGATCCCTACACCGCACAGCCTACCGACGATATCAAGTTTTGAGAAAGGAAGAGGAAGAGCGAGATCGGGTATGGACCAAAAACGAAAACGAAAATTCGGCAAACCTTAGATAACGTCCTTATCTGGGCGATATGATAAGGGTGTCGGCGCCGCCGGAGGAACCTGGCAGGGCAGTACACAAATGGAAATGTGACCGATGAGTGACTTCCTCCGCCGCTTAAGACGATGAAGCCCCAAAACGGCGCAAAACGCATACTAACCGCAAACACTACATGAATCACCTCTGCATCACCCAACCTTCCATGCAAAATTTGTATTTAAAGAGGAACTTTCTTGAAAGATGACAGGAAACGGCGTTTGCCCGTGTCACGTGTGAAGACTCCCGATTCCGTCATCGCAACGCCAGTATCAGCGAAAAAGGTGCTTGAAAACTCAATTTAAAAGAACGTTGATACTGATTTCACGGTATCATTGAGCTGCACAAGTTAGTGGCGTCTGAAACAAGAAATTGTGTCCCGGATGCCGAATTTTGTTCACTGTCTCAACTTGGGCTGAAATCCGCAGACCGGGTTCTCCCTCTTCGTCTGACATGTGTTTTCTACGGTCCATTTTGCACGAACCGTGATCCTCTGACTACACCAGCACTTATCCAGCGGAGATCAAGCGCCCGTCTTCAGCCGGCAGTCTGTGTAGCGTGGCCCATAATATCTTGAACTCTAGTTCCTGGGGTAATTCCTCGAGAGAAACCCATTTTAAGTAATCACTTATATCCACTGGATAAAAGGAAAACAATATACCAAAAAGGATTGGGCGCTTTCACTCTCCACGACGGACCGCGACGTTCTCACTGACTTTGAATGCCTGTTAGTGAGGGATATGGTGAAATATGGCACCAACACAAAAGAGGTCCGAGGCTTAGAAGCCAAGCAGGGGAGATCCATGAATTGCTGTCATATCCCAGAGTACACCAAATTCTATCGAGTCATAGTCCTAGATTTTCCCGCTCACGCTGACCCTCATAGGAATATTCTTGAAAGCATTGACGGAAATAGTTCTATTGAAGAGGGTATAACTGACAAATGCTCCGTGACGTACTCTGGATGCCTTCCAGGACCCGCCCCATCTGGCGTAACGGCTCTGGTATGGCCAAATACAGCACCCCGAATCAGAATCAGCGTGACAGCGGTGCCGAGGTTCTGACAGCAAGCGGGGACGGCGCTCAGGGTTGCCCCGGGAGTGCGGTGCTTGGCACCTCGCATCGCCGTAGATTTCGTTTATCGTGCATGTTATCTTAGATAAGGGAATTTTCGTTTTCGTTTTTGGTCTATACCGAGCGAGATCCGCACTCCATCACTCCATATATAGAAGCTCAGAGCGAGGTGACTGCCGGTATCCTCTGCAACCAACATCATGGTTTCCCAGTCGTGTACTTATATCAAGCTACGACTGCGAAAATCCGAGTTGGAGAAGCCTGCTGTCGTATTTGCTCTGGGTGAGATGGGGATAGAACTTGTTCCGTCACAGGAACACGAATAGTAGTACAGCAACACGTGGGAGGAACAAGAATAGGGGGGGTGGAGTTGGGGCCAGGGCAAATCGTCCTTTCCTTCGGTGTGGGAATCGGGTTTAGCGAGAAGAGGGGTTAGGTATTCGTATCTTCTTGACAATCCAAGGATCGATAGCATGACAGGAAAGACGTACATACGAAAGTACCTCCTCCCGATCTGGCGCGACCCGCAAGACGATCACCTGAAACAGCTATCCAGCACATCCAGAGTGATTCCGCTTTTCGTACAGCTGCGATGTCCAGCTGAAGGTCGCTCAAGGGTGGACGACGCTGCGGAGTGGGTGCAGGAGATCGACTGAGGAGAGCGCAGGTCCGATAGGTCCAATGAGAAGAAACACCGCCAGGCGTTGTGGTTCAGCTAGTATGAGGGGAAATGCAGCGTCGGCGGGAGATCGGGGACAGTTGTCGTGGTTGTGGAGAGAGAGGAAGGCGTGGGACATATCGAAGGCGGTCTAGCAGGTAACCCAACTACACTGTAGCGTTGCAACGGGCTAGCGGCCCTATACACTGTAGCGCAAGGAACGGGCCAGTGGACAAGAACCAAAAACATACACTGTAGCGTTGCAACGGGGCTGCAGCTTGCATACAGTGTAGCATTGTAACAGGCCAGTGGCTCACCCAGGTGCCACGGCACTGTCAAAAATACAAAAAGGCTGCAGTGCAGGCTGGGCCGATGCATCCGGCCTGTAACCGTGGCACATGCACATTGGCTACATACACCGTGGCTGGCCCGTCCTGCTAGTGCCACAGCCCCATAACACAAACTGATGCAGGAGCTGTGGTAGGACCGCGCTACTTGACTGCATGCTGTGCAATTGCAGTTCAGAGCGCTGACAGCCAGTGGGGGCGCCACTGGACATGACTCTAACTGGCTCAGGCGACGACGCCCACGCAGGGGCCACAGTGGAACAAAATGGCAGCTGGCCCACCTGCTGATGCCGTGCACCAGCTGGAAAGCTCAAAGCGGTGCCATGGCACCAAATTCACAGATAACCTAGGCTATGCTGCCACCACAGCATGGGCAGCCAGTGAGAAGCCTACCCTGGGCTACCGACTTAACGACTTACAGTACTCGGGCGCTTAGCTTATGGTCCTTTGACTGACTTAGAAGTTCTTATTGTGAAAACTCGACTTTAAGCACTCTTTACTTGTCTAATTGCTCTTGGTTCAAATTCCCCCGGACTCAATCACACGAAGACAATCTCGCACTGAACTGAAATTCAGATTCTGGGGGATAACGATTGCTTGCTTAAATCTACACTATTCGAGTCCTTTTATACAAACGCGATTAGGGGTATCGGTATATAGACGAGCCAGGCCAAGTAATGTACCATGTGCAAAATATACAAATTGGAGTGAAGCATGTGGTGGTTTTATCACGGTAACGGTGAGAAGCCTACCCTGGGCTACCGACTTAACTAAGTTAAGGCGGCGTGGGCGCACTCAACGAACTCAACCACAATGCGGAGCGAGTCTCTAATGACACGAGCGACGCCACTGACTTAACAAAGTGGGTCAGAACGACCAATAGATATCCTCTATTCCTCAGATGACCTTCTCCTTTAGGTGGGGGAGGTGGTTGAATTGTAGAAACAGCGCACGACGTCCTAACTACGTTCACGGCAGTTCAGGGAGCGGCTCCAAGTTCATGGGGAGGGATTTATTTGAACAGTTTTCTATCTAGCTACTTGGTAGGACTCAAAGCACTGAGTCGTTCGCAACGAATTGGAACGGAGGGTGCAACGGTCTTCGACCAAGGGATCTGGGACTATCTTTGTACAACAAGCTGACGTGCGTAGTTCCCAATAAACGCAGTCGCGAGGCGTGAATGAATGCAAGCTTCGACAAACAGCGGACCAAGGGCACTTCCCCCCTGAAGTCTCGGGGTCCCGACTTAAACGAAGGCACCGGCGCCTGGCCCTTATGGAACGGTGGGACGGAAGGTGAGTAAGAAAGGTACGCACCAAGACGATGTGCACCTTCTTCTTTTGG
>JANKHO010000845.1:0-14905 GCA_027627235.1 Agrocybe chaxingu | reverse complement strand
ACGAAGACTCTGCGCGGACCTGCTGCACGGGAACCTGATGAGAGCTCGGCGTCGAAGTCGAGGCCGGAGATGTCGAGAGGATCGGGATCGATTGCTGCGGGCGTGGTTGCTGCAATGATCCTGATTGTTGGGGAGGTGTTGGGCCAGGCCTTGCTCCCTGCGCCGGCTGCGCTGCTTGTCTAGCCAACGAGGCGTCCTTGTTCAATCGCTTCGAACCTGCGATGTTCCTTGGAGCGTTGCTGACTGGTGAAGGTTCAGTGATGCTGGGCGTCGAGGAAGCTGCTGAAACAGGGGTATCTGAGTCGCGCTCTCTTTTGTTCGTCGTGGGAGGACTGGGCTGGGGGAGTGGAAGGTCGCCGACAGAGGCGAGCTCATAGAGAATATCCCTATTGGTAATAGTGTAAGTCGATGAGTAGAAAAAAAGTGTCGATGACTTGCCAAAGTCTTCCAGCGGAATGCCATCGCTCCTCAGACGTCCTGAGGACCTGCATACACTTGTGAACATCGGCCATCTCCCTGTTGGGATCTGTCGACAGCCCAGATCGCCTTCCACCCCAGATGCTCAACAAGAGCACAATACCCGATGTGAAGGTCGCCATCTGCGTGGAAGGGATCAGGAGCTATCACAAACCACCGAAGAAAAACTACACTGACCTGGATCTGTGGGGGTGGCATCTTGTTCCTTTTCCGCTGCACGTCCACGACATGACTGCAAGACCGGGCTGCATTCGTGCAAATCGCGAGCGAGGGGAACGACAACGGTGACGGCCTGCTGGGAGATGGGATGAACGGCCGATGAATGAGGATCTGGATGTGGTAGTACGCCGCATATAAGGACACCGATTGGTTGAAGAACTTCATGTCTTCGCGGTTGGGGTCCCAACGCACTGGGTGTGAGAGAAAAGGTGAATATATGCGCGATTTCTTGGAGAGAGAAGGGACCTACGGTGATCGGGGACGGAGTCGACCCATTTGTTGAGCGAAGAGTCGAGCTCAGCGACAATATGCTGCTCCCATTGTTGGCCGACAAAGCCTAGGAGGATCTTCGACTTGTTGATTGAGTACTGAAAAATACGGTGTAAGTATACTCCCGCAAAAAAATATCGAAAGAAAAGCACTCACAATTGTGCGAAGCGAGAAAGCTAGAACCTCGTTCAACTTGATTTGCAAGATGAACGCAGAGACCAAGGAAGGCTTGTTCGACGGTTGCTTGAACTGTTTCTCAGGCTCGGTGTCATCCCAATACTCATCATCGCAATCGATGGGCAGGTCGACGTCGAAGCTAGGACCCTGTCAAATGCTGTCAAACCTGGAAGAAGAAAACAATAACTGACTCTTCATCTTGGATGGCACATGGTCGCCCCAACGAAGCGCTGACTGATCTGTCCATGCAGACGAGCACCCTAGAAACGCCATTTAGCCCTTTCGTTGACAACCGACAAAAGGGAGGGGTGAACATACCAGAAGGCACGCTTCCATAGCTCATCTTCGGCTGTCACAGGCCGCGTGTGGATCTTTCGCCTATGGGCTCCAACATCCTGCGCCAGCCGAATGCCAATGCCCACCATCGTCCAGCACGATTGCGGCGCGGACGAGCCTTGCAAAAACTGGACAGATAGCTGGATATACGGGAGAATGGAACAAGAGCATCACGTCAATCAGAGGTCACCGCATGATATACAAGAACAAAAAGGACGCATAGGAGACGAGAAAGAAACACGAGAAGACACGTACGCAGTAGAACTGGAGGTCGTAGAGCGAGGGCGGCGAGAGCAGAGACTTCTTCACGACCTGCACCTGGTCAAACCACTTCCACCCGCATGAATGGTATGACTCGATGCCATCGAGGCGCACGCGCGGGTCCGCTGAGAACCTGGAGCCGACGGCGCATACCAACAGATACACCGAGGCGAAGCTCTGATTCGTGTGCTGCAGCCCATCCTGCACCGACTTCTCGAACGTCGGGCGGTGGAGGAGAGGCAGGTAGAGGTTCACAAACTCGAAGTACAGATCAATGAGGTGCTCGGCAAGGTCAGGTTCCGGGAAGTGGTACACGGGGGCAGGTTTCTTTGCGTTGATCCTGCTTTCCCACTAGAGAGATGGGGTGACTCAGCCAAGGTGCCTAGCGCCAGGATTCTGTGTCAGAGAACGCACCGGACGGAGGGTCCAAAACTCGGCCCGCTGCCTTCCCAACACTGGCATCTTCGAATCGCTCTCCACTCCCGAATATTCATTCTTCAGCTCGAGGGCGGTGTGGATAAGCATAGCACCACTGGACTTGCCGAAGAATCGATATTCGTGTGGATCGACTGTCAGTCGTTTGAGATTGTCGGCGAGGATAAGGGTGCTGTCGTCGTCATCATCTTCGGGTTGAGGTGGAGTAGGCGTTGTTTTGGCGCCTGCTGCGCGGATGGCGCAGGTCACACTTTCGAGAGGAGAGGGTTTGAGTTGACCTGTAGGGTTTTGGACAAGGGCACTGGGATTGGCAGGAGGTGGATCGAGCGCCCAGTTATCCTTTTCCAAAGATTTGTTGAGCTCGTTATACACCTTGTCGTCGGGACATAGCTGCAGTATTTAAGCCTCAAACGATCGATAATATTTATGTGGAGAAAAAAAAACTCACCCGGCGCAAGAGTTTCTCCAACTTCTCCACCCGTGTCTCAAGACTCTCCACATAGCTTTCGGACCTCTAAGCATGCAGTATGTCGCTGGAGGGCTGGTAGGGCTTACCCTTTAGGAGGGCCACGTTTCTGAGACAACAGTTAGGACGAAGAGGGGAGCGAAGAGGTGGTACGACCCACCTTCGCAGCTTCGACATATGTGCACTCAAAGCTGTAGGCTATGCAATTTGAGCATCGATTACCCGGCATTTGCACACCATCGCCTAAGTGAATATGTTAGTTTAGGCCTCATGTTATGCCTCAAAATCACGGACATCGAACTGTAAGAGTCAGTGCATCGAGTGAGTCTAGGAATGGAGAGATGGTGTGGCAAACACCTACTTTTCTTCCTCCTGCAAATGTCGCAGGCGCGCTGGATGCGGCGCTTTTTGGAGCCATGAAAACCCTGCTGGCTATTCTCTGCGTCGTTGTAGTCCTCTTCGTTGGACGACATGTCTGGAGGGAAAGGGCGGATGTGGTCGGGGGCAAGCTTGGCTAGATATCTACATTTGGTTTCGGGGTTAGAATATAAACACCGGCGGCAATCTTCTGACGCGTACCCTTCGGCGGCAACTGGCTGTCGACAATCATTGGCTTGGATACAAACCTCTACCGGTCTACCCCTTGTCTTATATCGTTCATCTTGTTTATATGCTGCGCTTTGCTGGATCCTTCACGAACGCAGTCAGTCCCTTCAGGCACCCCCCTCAATTGACACCGCCTCGATGGGTGGACCGTCAAGCAGCGCCTTTCATCTCCAATCGTTTCTTTTCTATCGCTCGATAAGACCCAGAAGTGTGTCGTGAAGGGTCGTAAACCTCCTTTCTGGATCTCTGATTGCTGAATAATGTTCCAACACGTGCAACAACTGCCAGAGCTGAAGAAGACTGCGCATCATGCCATCGCTCGACCGCTGTCCTCCTTACTTTGCAAACTGCGGCTCAATCTGCACCTCGATTATGACTGTTCTCGGTGACTCTTCGAGGTCTTTCAAGGGAGCTGCATGTCAGCCAGTCTCTATAAATTTTGCAAGTCGGACAGGAACGATGTAGGAGCGATTGTCGCACCTGCTTCCACTGACTCATCTCGAAGTTCTGGCCATGACAGAATTTCAACCCGTTGATCATTCCGGATCGATTCCTCCACGTCTCTTGATTCGATGCCGGCTCCTCGTCTGTTTCGGGACCGGAAGCTTTCCGTTACAAGTTACACCGGTGCTGTTGGAATTCGTGACTGCGCGCTCATTTTTCTGCGTCTTCGCCGACGATGGGGCCCACGTACTGCGCGCTCTCCCCAGCCTCCCCAACTCTGAAACACTCAATTCGGTACGTACTAACCAAATTTGTATTTCTGATTGATCAGCGCCACGTGGTCAACGTGGGATCGTCGGTTAAATATCATTGCACCCGCTGTCGTCACGGATTTTTGCATTCAGTCGACAATTTTGAAGGTCCAAGATCGAGCGCGAGAGGCTCTTGATAAGGTCGTGAAGGCGCTGCTCAGCACTACTGTTTTGATTAAATAATAGTCCAACGTCTTTGATCTCTGAACTCCCGAGTCATCTGTCTTCTAACCATTGAATTTTTCATCGCGCTGCGGCGCCTCCTCATGCCCAGGGCCCACTCTCAGATCTCAGGCTCTACGCAATTCTCGATGGATCGACATCGCCGTGCAATATATTCAGAGCCTCAGAAATGGAACCGCTGCACAAACGGTCGTCTGGAGGAGAACCATACTTCGTATTCGGATATTTCTCTCTGAACCACGCACCAGGCTACCTGGCCCCTATATTTCATTCGGTTCCACACCCCTCCATCGAGCATCTTCCTATCGCTCCATTCATCGAGTTTCATTGGTTCCTATCTCTCTGTTTTGCACCTTTTAGACCTGAACTTTGAAGCTTGTGGACGTGACGTCTCAATTCTCTGCCGATGTACATAGCAGAACATGAAATTAGGACTCAAGAAGCCTTCCTTTACGTTTTCCTTGGACTTGGTGCTTTCCCTAGCTCAGTCATCAAAAATACCACTAGCCCTTCTCGAAGCTGATAGGCCTGACTCATTCACCACCTCCTCATTGGTCCAAGCGGAAAGAAGCGCAGGTTTACGAATCCGTCGATTGTGAATTTGGATGTCCAAACTGCAGCAGGCCCCCACCACCCCGACATGCTTTTCCCATATCACATATGCAATACCTATATCAACACCGATTGCCCAGTCAGCTTTCCCGGTACGTCGGGATTGCCAGGCCCACGAACGCTAGCCAAGCGGGCACTTGCGTCATTTCGAAGGACCCACCCGACATCTGTGTCTGTGCAGCAATAATAGCATTTAAATACGCACGTATGTGCATTACTCAGCCTCGAGCGTCTCGCTCTGCGTATAAGATCACTGCCGTGAGCGTACGCGTCGCGCCGCCGCAAATTGATTGGATGGGAAGATTAGATTGTCATTCAGCATAGGGAAGGTATTACACATCTACAGTCTACTGTCATTTGCAATTAGTATCTACTTCCAGTGCGACGAAGGACATACCTTTTCATTGCCCAGGAACTGGCCGATGAGTGCTATTCGTCTGTATCATCTTCCCCTCCACCCCTCGAACGAATCCCACTCTTTCGCAGCATCCTGCAATCGATCGATCCACCTCAAGTCCAAGTGCTCCAGGACCTCCGACTCCCCACTCCCACATGTATACTCCTCATCTTCCTCTTCCACATTCCTCCACCTCACCGTCAGTCCAACGAACGCATCCAAAAACCCCATGGGTTTCACCTTCCTTCCGCACGGCCTAAGATCGAGTACCTCGACGGGCCTCCCGCTCTCAGCCCTCGAGCCAAAAAAGAGCGTGAAAGGAGTCTCGACGTGGGGCCCTGAGAGGTCCGCCGTGATAATTTCCCGTATCCTCAAACTTCGGAGCGAAGGAAAGAGATCGACGTTGCACGCCAGGAGGTCGTTCAATACGAGGTCGAGCGTCGAGAAGATTGTCGAGAGCGTCTCAAGCGCTTCGAAGGAGAGCAGGAATTGGAGGAACTCGGGGTTAGCATTGCTCAGGGCGTGCGTGAACGGCGCGCATTCGATGTCGAGCGTGGTGATGTGCGAGAAGGGGTGCGGGGAGAGGACGTTGAGGAAACCGTGTAGGTTGGTAGAAAGATTAGAAAAAGGGGGCATGGGTATATCTTGATACTCTGGTGTGATATCGACCGCGAAGTTCCTCGTACCGGCGTAAATGGGGGAGATGCGGGATTCTAGGATGCTGCACCGACCGCTCTGTAATCGGACTTCCAAGTCCGTGGGGCTAACCTGGCGGAAATAGTTGGAAATACAACGCGAAACTGAATGCGAATTGGGGTTTACAAGCCCCAACGGCCGTGGCAATTCGTATGAGCGGAGGTGTAAGCAGCATTGTGGAGAAGGATGTACAAATTCTAGGAATCCTGCACATGTAGTGAAGGTGTCCTCTATGGCGAGGTGCTGAAGCTGTGGAAGGGAGATAACTTGAGAAATGTTGTGTACTTGTTGATGTGTCCATGTAAATGCTTTCTGGAGGGTTAACGAGGTGAGGCAGTACATCCCTTTGAGGACTTGCACCATCTTCGGGATCGTCAAGTCCACAGCATTTCCCTCCCAATGCACTATACGCAATTCTCGCAGCTGAGACAACCACGGCACCTCTTGGATTTCGAAAGTGAGTCTGGAAGAGGATAAGAAACGAAGGGAAGGGGCGTGTCCTCCAAACAAGGGTCCCCGCGGGGTGGAAAGGTATAGTGGATACCGGTGTCCAACCGGAAGTACTCCAATTGCTTCGCAGGTTGGTGCAACACTGACCAGAATTCCATTTGGGGGAGCATAAACGTCTCTCCAATCGCCCCTTCAATATTAAACACCCGAACTCTCTCCCAGTTCGAGCGCAGAAAAGAGGAGAAGAACACACCGCAGCTGATGAGAGAAACTCCGGGGTCGCTGATTCCCCTGATAACGAGGGGAGCTGTCCCAGTCCTCCTCACCACCTCTGCTCTCCAATGGTCAGTTCGCTGCTGGAGGAGGTCCAAATCCACCGCTCGCGCCCATAGAGACGAGGACGAGACGAGAGCCCTCCGCCAAAGAGAGCACACCTGTGACACTCGTCGGAGGGCGATCAGGGCACGATAGGGGGGTATCTGGGATGAGGAATAAAGAACAGTGTCGTGTATTTCGCGGTCCTGCTCCATGTCGGCGAGAAGCAAAAATATAAACCATAGGATGTCTTCACGCAACTGGAGGATGGACGCACTTGCCATGCGACTTGCACCCGGATTGGACCCCAGAGACAGAAAGAGCGGCCTGTGCGACGCATGGAGACGAGGAGAGGATTCTGGGCTTGAATTTAAATCTGAACCATCCGCAGCTTGAGGAGCACAGTCCGTCATCTTTCGAGGTGGGAGCCAAGTTCGAAAACGCACAATATGCCGATAATCAGATAAGATTAGATTTCAGCAATTCCGTCTATGCACGGAGTTAGTCCTCGATGGCCAAATCCAAGTCAAAGTACTCGAGAAGATGAGGATCTCCGCTTCCATTTACGTGCGACTCGTGAATTCCTTGGTTCTCCTTATTCCTCCAAACCACCTCTATTCCAACGAATTGATCAAGAAAGCGCATGTCGGGGAGATGACGTCCACATTTAGTGAGGTCGACATGTCTTGATCGGTTTACCTTGTTACAGTCTCCAGTTAAGAAATGTCGTGAATGGGATCTCGATATTTTGATTGGGGTCGAAAAGTTCCATAAATTCGATTACGAGGCAATAAAGGGATGGAAAGATTGTGCGCCGATGGGCAACCGGTTTTGTCAGAATTTGATGGAGGTTGGATGATGATGTCTCCATTCGGTCGACTCGGAGACTGGAGGTCCATGTCCACTACGCGGCCCCAGAGGACACTTGTGTTCAAAGTAAAATTGACGCCACAAGCGACAGACCTGAGAAGCCCGACGAAGATTATTGAGGGCTTTTGTGTGCTAGATATACCAGCACTCAGGATCCGTATTGCTTTTGGGGCAGCAATCGTCCATTATCGCGACGCTCTCGAAGATGTGGCAAAGTACGTCCTCGAATGGGGTGCCATTAGAAGGGGAGATCAGGCTTGACATTTGGGAGACCTGTCGCGTTAGTATTTGTTGAGCTCCGTTATACAGTCTACGCTGTGGCGCTTGTGCTGTGAAGTTTAAGACGAAAGAACACCTAATCAGTCGCGGTGCTGCTAGTATGTCCGTATTTGTAGTACGTTCAGCGGCATCCAACAAACTTTCGTTGGTTTCACCGCCATCCCGTAAAACTTTAACTTCAATCAAGCCGCTGCAGTAATCGTAGAGCTCTCTCATAGAAGACGCTGACACTAAAATCAAAATGGGTCACCACGGACTTCAACGGGCATCTTTTCTTCCTTGGGATTGTCTTCGACAAAAAGACATTCCACCATCAACGGACCTAGTCTCCCTAGACAAACCTTGTCGATCAACGTCCCTCCCTGCGCAAGCTGTACCGAAGAGGAAATTTCGGAACGACAGCGGGCTCAATAGGCTTCCGAGAAAATTTAGGGTATCTACCTTCCGCTCGCCACGGGAAAGCGGAGACGAAATATACCCTTAAGGCGATCATCAGGTACGGAAGTAAAGTGTTCGTCAAACTCACCGTTGACTGGCATGGGGCCTATTCGCACTTGTACATATCCTTCTGAAGAATTTCGGTGTAGCATTAAGGGCCACGAATACCCTGTGCCCATATGCTACCCCAAGCATTTTCCCCAAAGGTCTCGCGCTTCTGAGATGCCAGCCTCTGAGGAGTAAATCAACTGCGTCGTCAAACATGTCATTTCAAAAGATGGGTATATGACACAGCAAAACTGGAATAGTAGATAAATATGCGTGAATGGTCTTTCGTGTATGAGAACATCGAAAAGAGATGTAAAAAAGCTTGCCGTAAATACAGATACCAAGGGATGACAATCAGACTGGAGGTGCCAGTTTCCGTTCCCTGGATTAGATATATTACCAAAGAGAACGAATGTCAGGAAAAAAAGGAGCCGTACCCGTTGGCATTGCCCAACAGTTCCTCAAATCGCCTGCGGAATGTTGTCAACTCATTGTGGTATTGATCCCCTGTATAGTGCCCGTTATTCAGTTGAAATGCCCGACACTCCCGAATGAATTGCTCAAGGTCTTTCGTTCGAGTGATGGAGAGTTCGGGTTCGTTTGAACCTCGTGCACGGGCAAGGTATGATATGCGACAATCGTCGAGAGGGCACCTAGCAAAAGGGGATGAATGGTAACGAGACGAGCGGTTTGTTTTTTTTTAGATAGGAAAGGTTGAAAAAGACAACGAGAATTGTTGTCTGAACCGCCGCCTGAAGGTGGCGTAAATTTCAAAGCTAGTGGGCAGAGTGACGAGTAGGACGTACTGATCTCCCTGTCGTCGCAATAGCTGATAACCCAGTGGTTAACGATCCTAGGACAACTTGCATTCCAATAGCCGCATTGAGGGCGTATCCGGTCATCTTCGCCTTAGAAGCATACTTGTCTCGTTCAGCGAGAGCCACGTCTATGGTGGGTTTCAGGCGCTCTCCGACCGTGAAGCCGAACCTAGTCTGCTGAGAAATTTCGTATCAGCACCACATGGTGAAGTGCAACGCTCTCCCTCCATCCTTCACCTTCTCCTCCACCATTGGGATGATGTGGTCAAGGTTAGATCGACGTCCGACAGATGCACGCGTGTCCACGGTTCTCTGCCGCCTGATTGAGGGTTCCACGAGACGAACTGGAGGCAGAGGAGGCAGAGGTTGTTCATCGCTCTGGGTACCGCTATTCCGATGAAATTGGAGTCTCCTAGGAAAGGCGTCCTAGTTGCCAAACTTTACGCTGGCAGAAGACGTAAGGTCTCTGGGCGGGGAACCTTCAGGTGCTTTGGGTTCGGTATCAAGCAAAATACGTCGTGGACTCCCCTCCCTTGACCTGAATGGATCTCCTTCCGACGACGAGAGCTGTGGAGGTGGGTTGCGATCCGTAGCTTGGGGCGCGTTGACGGACAGTGGCAGAACTACGCTGCGGGTCACATCAACGGCAAGAGGGCCTTGACTTGCCATCCTTCACCAAAGCGCGAAAAGGGGATGTGAAAAACAAATCGGAGAACAGGGTGGAGGGTGCGACTAACCACGCAGGAACAGTGTCGGATTCTGGTGTATCTTTTGCTGTAGATATACATGGGAAGGGACACGAACAAGGAACAGATAACCTCACCAATATCAAGAAGGTTTTGAACATCTTCCAGCTTCCAGTCAGAACTTTCAAGTGGTTAAATTGCGGTTGAAGAGACATACCGCATATGGAGATTATAAGGAAGGTATTTACGGGTTTGCAGGGCTTCGAAACTCTCACAGGCCACGGCAGGAGGGCCCATGGGGTCTGTTGTCACTATGTACATCACATATTTCTTTCTTTGTCCGTCGCACTTTGATAGCCCCGACGCATAATGGACAATGTTGCGCTAGGATAGACGGAGCCCTGATGTCCGACGCATTCCTCCCAGCAAAATCATTCGGACACAATGATCCTTCACAGTAGGCCCCGCGTCGATAGAAAAGTGAAAGTCAGGATCGAATTGGAAAAATATGACCCGCTGGAACAGGGCAGCCTATTTACAAACGATGATCAAAACAGACCTTCGTTCGTCGCAAAAAAAGGTGCTTAAGGCTAATACAATGGAGGGGGGAATGATTGGCTTACGACGTGCTTATGAAGGCAGAGGGGCAGCAAACGACCCTCTTCCGCGTCCTCGGAACCCTCGTGCTGGAACCCCTCGCCCTCGATCATTAATAAACCCGCGGCCGCCACCCCGAATCCCTGGGACAAACCCACCTCGTCCACCTCGAGGGAAGCCCCGTCCAGCTTGTGGATGGGCGTGGTGAAGAACGCCATTCGCTTGAGGACCTGCAACCGGTGCTTGGTGAGCTGGATCTGTTCGGACTGAGACAACTTGGGCTGCAGTGACTGGAGGACCTCCGCGACCGTTCACGAATCCACCTCGACCACGATTGGGATTGGCCATGATATGCACTTGGGCAGGTTGGCTAGCAGAGACAACGAGCGTCAGCGCTTCTTCGTAGAGTTGGCGCGAGGACCATGTGTACTCACTTTGCTTTAGGCGCTGGGCGGAAACCAGCGGCTGGTTGTTGCGCTGGTGCAGGAGGAATGATCGGATGAGGGCCGAATCGAGGATTGAAAGGCACGTTATTGCGGACTGGAGGTGGTGCCTTGGGATTAGTGGACGTAACGAACTGAGGATTTGTGAGGTTAAGGCAAGTGTTGAACTCGACCGTCGAGCCACGATACTGCGAACATCTACATGCAGTTGTCAGACAGAGGCAACCTGAACGCACAGTAACAATACGGACCTGTCGCCGAGAGTCCCTCCAGACATAAACGGAACATCCCAGACAACATCCATGGACTTCGAGTTGAGGCCAATGACTACACCTTTGACAGACAAGGGCACACCGCCAGAATCGCGGACCATAGTTACACGATCACCAAGAGAGAAGTGTTGGTTTTGAAGGCGATAAACGGCATGAGCAGGCTTGAGGACGGCCTGCCGGGGAATGCCTTTCACCATGGCCTTCTTGATTTTGGGGTTGTCTTTGGTGAAGGCATCAGCCAGAGCTTCGATTTCGCTCACGGATTCCTTCAAAAAAATTGAGCTGATGCAACAAGGTAACCGAACAATACCTACCTTGTTAAGTTGGTCACAGAAGAGTGATACAGGTTCGAAATCACGGACGCCTTTGGCCTTCAGCCATTGCTTGATCTCCTTGACTTTCCCATCGGGATCAGAACCCGGGAAGATGTGTGAAGCCTTGGCCATTGCTAAATGCCAATTAGAAAGACGGACAAAAAGCATGGATGAGACAATCACCATCACCATTCCCATCCAATATCCGGAAGACTTCAGGGAAAGTCTCCTAAAAAAAGAGGCAATAAATAAACGATTATTCATTACTTCAGAGCAAGAACCCAAACCTTGTATTCTCTGATCAAGGCAATGGCCTTTTCGCTATAATCCCAGGTTCGACCCTCCTTCCTCGAATAATCGATGACCTTCAATGCCTTTGCTTCGAATTTGAGGCAAAGGCCAAGGTTGGACTTCTGGTTGTCAGAGGTAATGACCATAAAGCTGGAGGTGATCTTGCCGAGAGCTCGACCCGAAATGCCGACAAGTTCTGCTGCCTTGAAAGAAGGATAGTAACACCCCGCCTTTCGGTTATCTACGATTGCTTTGAACTTCTCGTTCTCTGCCTTCTCCGAGGGGAAGAACTACGGTTCGATAATCAACGACAACGATTTGGAAACCCCACAGATCCGACTTACAGCAAGAATGACCGACAGTGTCGATTCCGTTGTTGAAGAGACCTGCGCAGCAACTCCATACGCGTGTTCGCCGAGGAAGAAGACCTTGCTGCCGTCGGGGAATTCCTCAGCGAGAGGAGGAGCTTCTCGTTCCATGAAGCGGGGGTCTTCTGAGGCGACCTCCGGGATGCACATCTGCACAGCCTGCTCGGTCTCCTTGTCTGGGCCTTCATAGTCCTTCACAAATGCCCCTGTCTCTAGGCGTTTGAGGCCTACGTGATGTGAAGGTCACTTCAAAGGCAATCTATAAGGAGGAAGTGGACCGACCTTTGAGCGGCCGAACGTGAAGCAGAACCTCGATGTTGCCGGTGATGACGCCGCACCTCTTCGAATAATATGCTTCGATCCTCTCCGCCTTCATCTTCCAGTGACCCAAACCTTGGGGTGCATGTGGTGTTGAAACCACCTTCGGTGGAGAATTGGGCGTAACAACCATCTTCTCGTACTTGAATAAGGCGTCTGATACCGCCACGACCTGCCCTTCTTGTAAGAACGGCCAACCGATGAATGTCCTTTCTCCAATCTTCTTCTTCGCGATCTCCTCCATCTTTTGCCCCTCATGTGGGTTTTCAATGTGGATGATCATCGACTTGTTCCGACTCTCCGATCCGTGGATGTTGACACCGTGGTGGCCCAGCATAGCCGTATGCGGAAGGGTCTTGATCGACGGGAAGCCAGCGAGTGCCTCGATTCCTAGAGCGACGCCGTCGCATAGTCCTGGGACAAGATGGAGGCCATCCAACGTTGGTAGGTTGAAAGGTTCCATGACACATTGACACCGATATAGGGGAGGGAAGAAGCCCGGTAGTGATGATGGATAGACGGTAGATTCGCCCGGATTGTAACGGAATATAGTGCTTGTTCCCCAGGTGTTTCGCATTTTTTCTTCCGGAGTTAATCGGTGCTCGCGAGCTGTTTGAAAAAAAAAATCAAAAAATGATTTGGAGGAAATGATCAGGTACGAACAAGCCATTGCCTTCAGCAACCTCCTCTCATCAATGAAAGGGATTTTAACAATGGCCTCCCAATCAGCCTTTTTTCCGTTCAGGTCTTGTTCGAATTCCAAAGGATAGAAGTCGAGAATGGGCGAATTTGGATCATACATTAGGTCCTATCAATGCGATCGAGTCAACATCATAATGTAAAGAAGAACCACAACGTACCCTGTACGCCAGCGGAATGTGATCCATACTCGCTACGGGAAGCACACCCATAAGTTGCTCGAAAGGTTTGAAAGGAGTTCCGAGTTTGAAGTCGAACGACAATTGATCGACCCCTTTCAGATCTAGACGAAGTAAGTCAGCTAAACTAGTAGATGGAAAATGAGATAAGCTTGCACACCGGAAATGCGGGGTGCATAGTGGTAGTTGTAGAACCGCCCCCATGATGCCACCCCGCCATAATAATAGTGCATTACCCACTACAGACCCTCCACGTATCTATAAATTAAATCCCCCATGCCCTTCGGGTCGTCGTAAGAAATCTCCAGTTTGCCCTGTCAAACGAAGGAAAAGGTCAATCAGAACTTGTGAGAACAATGAGCTAGGCGAACCTTATAATAGCCCCTCTTCCACTCGTCCATCTTCTCCTTGAGAGACCGCTCGTATCGCTCGTCAAAAGTACCCTCTGCATCAGGGTCAGCGACTGGTGCCTTCTCATACTTCTTCAATACCCGGTCGACAGCAGCCCGACTTTCAGCATCATCTTCATCCTCCCACTCGCCATCATCACCCTCCTCTTCTGTACCTTTCTTGTCACTGTCCTCCAACACTCGTGGAAATCTCCACGTAGCCAAGTTGTTGTCCTGTTCGTCGTACTCGTCCCAGCTGACGCTGAGGTGCAGGTCTTCTGATAATCGTGTGATGAAGGCTCTGTCTCGCGCTGGGAAAAGGTTGGGTAGCGATAACCGCGCCGCGCGGTAGTGTGATGCCGAAGGGGCATTTCGATTCTCCATCACAAACGCTTTGACCCTGTCGAAAATCTCTCGCTGGGCCTTCGTCAGAGCTACATCATGGATCAGCCAGAGAAAAAAAGAAAGGGGGTTAGAGACGAACTCAGCCCCGCCCTCTTCCTGCCGTTCTCCAACTCCTTGACGTGCTTCGCTTGCTTGCCCTTATACCAGTTCATGTCCGCATACTCCTTTTCGAAAACGTCTTGCTCCCACTGCGCCATCTCGTTGAGCACCAGCTGAAGTCGCTGTGTGTTGATTGTCCCATTTTCATTTATGTAACCGCCTATGCTGACATTAGCCTTGTATTATTGTGATCAAGTAAGTTGTCATACCCATCCCAGGAAGGACCTTCTTGTACACGTCAAACAGCCTCTCCAACCCGTTCTCGTGAATGTGAAGATCTGGCAAATTTGGCAAGAAATCATTGCCAACAAACACCGCCAGCAGAATAAAATCGTCGATAACTCTTTCAAGATTGTACTCGAAAGGCAGTGCTGGCTCAATCTCGTGGAACTCCAGGTCCAGATATTCCCGTAGGAGGCAGAGATGTAGCAGATAAAAATTGATTGATTCAAGACTGTTGAAATGTCAGTTATTTGACGAGTATAGCTGCTATGGGCTTGCCTCGTATTGCCTTTCTTCCTCGAAGAAGGGCCGAACTTGACTTCCTCTCGCAACAGGCAGAAATGAGGGTCATGACTCAGCAGACCCAGCATGATCAAATCAGCGTCGAGCCCGTAAAGACAGTGTCGCACGTTAGGGTTGTAGTCGGGTTGTGCGCGTGATAAACGAATGTATTCCATGATCTTGTGTTCGCCTTCTCCTGGCACTTCGTGGCCAGAAAGAACGACTTTGATGTC